>JABUIW010043269.1:0-17485 GCA_013363375.1 Menidia beryllina | reverse complement strand
CACAGTACCAGGACCTGCATAAAATATCTAAATCTAAACTGTCACAGTACCAGGACCTGCATAAAATATCTAAATCTAAACTGTCACAGGGGGTAAACACAATAAAAACATGCTTTATCTGCAGCATTGCTCATTAAAATGGTACATTACTGATTTATTCAAACTAAATACGATAGGTACACTTAATGACATTATATAAGCCGTTAGCTATTATGGTTGGCAAGTACTTTTACTTTTAATACTTAATTAGTTTTAAAAGCCTGTACTTTCTTACTTTTACTTAAGTAAAATAATAATGTGGTACTTTGACTTTTACTTGAGTCAATTTTTGTCTGTGTATTTGTACTTTTACTTAAGTACATTGTATGAGTACTTTCTCCACCACTGATAGTCATAACATTGATCTTTTCAAGTTTCTGCCTGTTGGCATGCCCTTTGTCAGGGAGATGAGGTGCTAACCGAACTTCTAGTTTCTTTTATTTCGCGTGTCATTATCCCTTTTGGGTTTACTGTGACTGATTTGCTGTAAGGTGTGTGTTTCTGTGTCTACAGGAGGGCTGGTCTCTGTTGTGTCACCTGATTGAAATATGCCCCAGCACTTTGGAGCAGCTAACTAAACCCCTGCAGGAGGCTAGGGAGTGGGAGATACTGGCTGTGCACCAGTAAGTGAAAACACTGATCCTCCAACGGATATACTCAAGTTATTCCACAGAGACGCACCCATTCTGACATGTCATAAGGTTCAGCACTTGAACACAATAAGTGTCCCCTCTTGGCACTTTAACAGATAGGGATTTGATAACTGAAGGTTCTGCCTCTCCGTCTATTTTTACAGACTATAGTTCTTCGAGGTGACAGAATCAGTGATTAAAGGGTTAAAACATAACAATGATCATATTAATGTTATGGCTGTTATTACGTATTTTCCTCATTTTTAGTGGGTAGAATCACTCACAGCTTTAAGGCAATCAGACATCAGCAAGGTTAAGTTAGAGATCTGTTTGTTTTATCAATGGATTATAATTAAGCCTCAGACACAAAATCAATTTGCTAAATACGGATTTCACTTCCTCAAGACTATAAGAAAACGAATCCCAAGGTCCTATTGTTTGATGAGATAGAAAACTGGTCTGCCTTTTGTCTTGCATTTGTCCAAACAATGCAAAGCATCCGTCATTAATTTCAGTCATCTTTGTCAAAGGTGTTGTAAAATATTAGATTTTAAATCAATACGAAGAACTTAATTTGAAGAAAACAATTTAAATGAGAGTTATTATTATCATTTCTTTATAATTACATGACTTTACAACCCTGTGAAATGTCTGTGTGATGGTATGACTTTCAGGCAGGTCCTGAAGCTGCTATCCCAGTACAGCAAAGACTGTGGGGTGGTCATGGTTGGACTTAGAGTGCTGGCTCTCCTGCTCAGATCAGGTACATGTCCTCTCCAGAAATGTTTCAAAGTGTATCTGGTTCTGGGAATCTTGTGTGTATATATACAACTGTATACAGAGACGAACACTTCAATTCCTATGTCAGTGGCCCGTTGTCACACTGTGTAATCAGACCAATAACAGGCTGAATTAAAAAAGATTTAAGGAACTACTCAGTGTTATTATATAATGAATGTTCTTGTTAGTGGAGTATACTGTCATACCTGTATGATTGTGGGTTTCCTGCTAAAAGATTAACTGAGATAAACTTCTTTTTTAACCAAAACATTTCTTTTTGTTGAAAAGAAAGCCTGTTTAGATGCTTCTCATCTAAAAAATGGAATATGAACAACTATCAAATATCTTCTATATGAATAACTTCAAATAGTTTCTTACCTTTTTGATACTTAACTCAGTGACTGGCAGCCATTTTCAGAACAGAGAGTCGCTCACTGCCAGAGTTTTTTGAGAATTTTGACTGATTTTTCAAGAGCCACAGAATAGTTTGTGCTGTGACTATGTAAACACCGAACACACCAAAAGAAAGAGTAGACTCTCTTCTATCATCAGGAAAAGAAATGTTGTTTCTACCTTATTCCGTTCTTCTTCGACGTGCGTCTCACCGGCGCCATTTCTCTCATAGCGAACCATTGCGTTTGTTTTTATTTGCTTACAATCTATGCTAATCTCCCATCAAAAGTGGCACAGCTACCTAGAGGGTAAATTTGTTAGTCCATACTCTGTCTAGAAGCCCATATTTACGGAAAAACTTTCGCCGATCGTCCCCCAAGCCACTCGCATTGAAAAAAATAAAAGACGTCTATAGACGTCTTTGGCAGCCAATGAGTTAACCACTGTCCCTTTGCTTTACCTGTAAAACTTAGAATGTGTGTCGACTAGAGAATTCAAATGAGGCGACATTAAAAAGAGATAGCGTTCACTGATTGAAACTGTTCAAATGTTGAGCCGTACTTGAACGTTTTTGGACAGACATGATTCCTCTGCTGGTGTTGGAGGAGGAGGAGGATGTGTTTGGCCTGTTGGTGCAGGCGATGAAGACGTTCCCCTCGAGTGAGGAAGTGCAACTCCAAGGCTGTGAAGCTCTGCTGCTACTGCTGGATAGAGGTGGGCACTCACTCTCCTTTTATTTTTGTTCTAAACGTTTCACATAGAAATAGACTAGAGTAGAATAGAATAGAAACTACTTTATTCATTTCCCATAGGGAAAATTCAAATGGTCATTTAGCTCAGAATGGATATATTTAATCATTAGAACAATCAAAATTTATAGAATAAAATAGAATAAATGTCACAAGAAATGTCAGCAGTCACTGTAAAAAATCATTATGGTTGGTGGGAGGAAGGACCTCCTGAATCTCTCTGTCCTGCAGTGTAGTGCAGCTCCTCTTCCTTCCTGCCAGGATGTTGTAGAGGGAACTTTTATAAATGTATTTACATTTTAGATGTAGTAGCCGTTTGTCGAACAAACTTTTAACGAAAATTAAATCAAACTTAAAATAAAACAAACGGCAACTTCTGGCACCCTGGGCTGGTATCGTACGCAGGCAAAAGATGATTCAACGCAGAATTAGTCCTTTAGGGCTGTTTATTGCTGTTTCGCGTGAGCAACCTCTTGCACTGATAAAAAAACATGTGTCCACACCCAGGTGCATACAGGTGTGTGCCATTACTCACTTAAATCCACCCTTACCTGTGCGCACCACTGCCCCAGGTGTCTAAAACCAAGTACTACAAATTAATAAATTTACCAAATAAAGACTAAACAAAGCAAAACAATTAACTAGACGAATTACAAAAAGAATATTACCAAAATATGAAACTATCATTAATGTAAACAAATTCATAATAAACAAACAAATCAACAGAATTACCCTCAAAGTAAAAAGTGCAAAATGGCTCCCACATTAGATATGAGCGAGGCTTTCCTGTTGCGGTGTGTTTTTGCTTTGACAGCTTGACCTCAGTTCATATGTATACCATTCAGGTTCTTTCACTCTGGGGCACCAATACTTCATATGACCTATAAACATTCGGAGTTTAAAAGTTCTGGTTTATCCAGTATTTAGTATTTCTGGGAGTTTGGGAGCAGATATAACACCATACTGCTACATTAGAATCAAATTAATTTGACTAAATATAAGCCTTGAAAGCAGATTAAGCCCTTTCAAAGTACAGAAAATGCCACCATACTTACGCAAAAAATATAATAACACTGTTGATTGTTGACATTTCTGCTGCTTCCACATTAATATGCATATCATCAACCCATATTTTCTCAAAGCCTCAGAGGTCCTTGTATGTAGCATAGCTTAATTCAAGCTAGCTTTACATTAAAATCTCTCCATATGTGCATGTGAGTGCAGCTGCCCATTGTGTGTTTTGTGTGCTTGTTTCCAGTGAGTGATGACCACCTTGTGGAATTTGTGGAGAACCAAGACCATGTGGTGGTACTCTCTGCTCTGCAGAAGTTCCTGGACAGCCCAGAGCTGCTCCTGCCTGCTATGAAAGTCCTGCTTCCCCTGGCTCGCCCCGGTAAGACCTGAAAACATCACAACAATGAGAAACTCCCCCCACGAGCCTGATTTCTTTTTCGCTTCCCTGGTTCTCTTTGCTACACGCTAAGGTGCTACATGTCATCAAGGGAGAGCTTTTCAGCTTCAGCGTTCAGTCTCAAGGCACAACACCAAACAGTCATGGCTCCAGTTATGCTGTTTTGCTCTCGATTTAAATCAGATTACACCATATGCCATAAATAATGGATGACGTTTTGCTGCCTTATTATAACAACTATTTCTAGGCCAGTATCAAAGCTGGGAGAAAGAAGAAAGTCGCATTTTCACAGAAATTCCCTCGTGATGTGGAACACAGTGGACACAGTATGCTATGTGTCTTCTGTCCATCTTTGTTGTTAACACGATAACTGGAATGACGTAATCCGTCATGTTTTTAAAGACATTCTTTTAACCTCAAATTATTAGAAAGCAGGAAGTCCAAATCATTTTAGCAGAAGGGCTACATTATTCTGTTTTGATATGAACTTGTTTGACCGAACAAACAGATTTTAGCAAGTAAGTTATTTGGGGTAAAAACAAATATTCAGATATCGAAGAGAGCAAATTCTTTGAAGAAATGTATATGTCATGCAGATATTAGGTTATATGAAGAGGATAGTTGTTTTTTACTAATTCTTCAGCTGAGCGAGAATGAGTTAAATGAATTAAAGACATTTTTATTATCTTGAAAAATCTTTTTTATATTTTATTTTGCCTTTCAATAATGAATCTTTGAAAAAAAATCTAGAAATAAATTTGCTTAGTTGGTTGATTTGTTGACAAGAATTGGAACTGGCCTTGAAAACAAAGTGCAGAAGTGGACATGAAAAAGTTCCCGTCAAGAAAATTAGCTCCAGTGGAATGTCCGTAGCCTTCTCGGATGTGGGATTCAACACGGTCACGGGGTGTGGAGGCTCTTTTTCTGACCTGCTTTCCTCACTTTTTATCTTTATATCACTGTTGAGTGTGATGATTGGCTCACATGTGCCGTTCAGACTATGAAGCACTGAGCAAAAAGTCTCGGGCCACCAGTTTCTTTGTGTGTCGCCTGGAAAATGTTTACACAATGCAAACAATGAACTAGACAGACAATATTTGGTAAGAGCCCTACCACTTCTCATTTTGTCCCCCGAAATGAAAGCAGACATCATTAAAAGTTCTTTGGGGAACAGCTCATTGGTACCAAAATGCTTTTTTATTTCTGTCACACTGTTAGTAGATATTATAGATGGAACTATAAAAGGCTTCTTGAATCGATAAAGGTGTGAGATAACATCTAAAATTGATGCTTTGCTGAACTGTGTATATATAACACTCATTATTATTACCTCTATCTCTATCTCACCACTGACTCTGATCAGGGTTTCTCCTCTATATAGCTTATTGTCATAGTGATGAGAAATGTAATATTGTGTCTACTCTGTAAGTCGCTTTGGATAAAAGCGTCTGCCAAATGCATAAACATAAACATAAACATATTAATGCCTGAATTATTCATAGGTTGGAGTTAAGTCGCTTAAACAAAACAAAACAAACTTTACAAACTTCTTCCTTAAGGCTTTCGCAAAGTAATTTTCGTCGTGTTTGACATAAATGTCTGTCAAACTGAGCATTTTTTAGTTCAAATTCTTCTCTTCCTCAGCCAGTAACGTAGAGGTTCTGATGTCGGGGGGCACTCGATGTTACAGCGCGGTCATCGCTGCGATGGACGCCTTCCCGGAGGTGGAGGAGCTGCAGGAGACGGGCTGCTGCCTGATCAGGAGGCTGACGTCAGGTTAGATCAGGGCGGAGGGGGCTCAAGCCATGGGCGTTCTAATGTAGCCGAGGGCTTTCTGCCACTGTTTCCTCCACTTTCCACCTTTCTCCCATCAACGTGTTGTGTTTCAGAGAGTTACTACAACATCCTGGTGCTCAATGGAGTCCAGAGAGTGGCTGTGAGAGCTTGTCAGACTTTCCCTGATAACGCCACACTGCAGTCCGCCGCCCTCTCCTGCCTCGGTGACCTGAGTAAGGACGCACTTTCACAAACCGCTCCTGACTCACCTGTTTGTGCTCAAACTGAAGAGTTGGCTATACTGCCGCAAATTAGAGCCAAGTAGTTGCCCTTATTGAGCATAGAGAGAATTATTTTAGGAATTTTGTGAAGAGTGAAATAAATAATTGTGCAAAATGAGCCACATTTTTTCACGAAAAACTTTTTTTCTGCTGGAAATCCACAGTGAAGTTACATAAAAAAGAACTGACAAGTTTATGGCATGCATGCACCTTTGTTGCATCAGCATTGATTGTTATACATTGAAGTAATATGTTTTATTCGTTCAATAAAAGGCAAACCTCGGCTGTTTTAACTTTACAAAGTCTAGTCTGCTTAGAAACTGCCCGAAAAAACAGGAGGACTTTTTTTTTAAATGCAAAACTTAAAAATTCTTCTGAGATCAGCCGAGATTATGACCCAAAAAAGCCCCAGAACAACTGCAAGCCTTTTCCTCCCTATGTAAAGGTTAATTGTTGTATAGCCTGACCCAGCAAGTATTCAGGATTCTACCAGTTTTTTCTACAGGCAGCTCAAACTGAGATAGCATCAACTTAAAGGGAGACTCCATGTACTTTTTACAAGCATCATCTTGTTCAGGAACAGAGGACAGGAGCCTGTAGAAGCTGATGTTTAGCAAGAATTTCTGAAAGATCTCTACTAGAGCATGTAAACAGGGAGTCATAATGACCCAACATGGGCCTTTAAACTGATATCAGTTAGACGTAAATGATGGAAACTCTCTGCTCCTTTGTTGTGGCTGTCAAATTATTTAAATTTGGAGTGGTTACATAAACCTGATGGGGGGAGAAGCCGCTCACATGTGACCGAAGCCTCAAAAGCAGCTCATGATGTTCATGACGGTTAGATGAGACTCTCTCAGCACATATTTCTATAACAACAGAGCAGGTCAGACCTGCTCTGAGTTATTTGCATAAGCCCAACAATTCCCACCAAGAGCAAAGACTAGGTGATACAGGCAAGTGGCTCCCAACCACAGATCCAGACTCCACAGCTCCAGAGCCAGGAACACCTGCAGGAAGAGATAGGAGGAGAGAGGAAAGGGACGAAGAAAGAAAATGACTATGGCAAAGGGAAAAAGTCCAGTTAGTAACATGCATTAATGGAATGAGGTTGCACTGAGATGTTGAGATAGAAAGGAGAGGGGAGCTCGGTGCATCATGGGAAATCCCCTGGCAGTCTAGGCCTATGGCAGCATAACTAGGGATGGACTTACCCTAACTATAAGATCTATCCTAAAGGAAAGTGTTATGACTGGCTCAGGTCATAACAAGAATGGGAGACAATGCCGTTTGAAAGTGCAAGGAAAGTAATATTTATTTCAATCAAATCAGGATAAACACAAACTAGGATGAGGTATGAGTGTCAGTGTCAGTGGTGAAATGTAAATGCTTGGATGTGTTGTATGTATGTATGCAAGAGTGATGAGATGCGAAAACAAAGATAAACTCAAATGTGCATAAGGAGGAGTTGACAGCAGCAGCCGTAGCGCACGAGTGGCAGGAGAGAGCGAACAGAGGAAAGAGGAGGAGCTTCACCTCCTGAGACCCAGGCTTTTATTTGGTGTGCATCTTTGCTTTTTTCAAGATATATGGGATTAGCAGGACCTAATAAGTTGAATAACTAGCCTTTGTCATTGTACAGGTAGTTTTTCTTCGTATAGGCTCAGTGGGTTTATCTTCATATTTAAAATGTGTGTATATATTTTCAATTAAATGTTTTAGCAATTTGGTACTGATGGTCCTAATGACTTATTCACCAAATTTTGACTGCACAATAAGAACAAGATTGGGTGACAATGTATAAGAATTTTTATTTCAGATTTCAAACAGTGGTGTCTGATAGCGTCTACTATAAGCCAATAGGTCAAAGTCGAAAGAAAAAATAAGTATCATGTTAAAGAGAGGCAAAAATGCAATGTATTCAAATGAGGATGCAGGGTCTCAGGAGGTTAAATAAGCTCTGTGCTCCAGATCCACTGCCAACGTGACCCTTAAGCCTACTATTAAATGCAGAGTTGATCTCGTCCCCTGGCAGCGGCGACCATCGTTGAGAACAAAGCGGTGGCCGAGCAGGGCCTGGAGGAGGGAGAGGAGGCAGAGAACAGGGGGAAGGAGGAGGTGGACGACATGGGTCTGGGCTGGATGGAGGACTGCTGCACAGCCCTGGAGCTCCACGCCGCCGAGCCGTCCGTTCAGGTCAGTCCCGCTCCGTTTTGGGCCGGAGCCCGTCCGAAGTCCGACGTTTTCAACTTGTGTGGGCTTCCCGCCGCCCAGGAAGCTGCGAGCTGGGCCATCCACAACCTGCTGCTGCACGGGGCCCCGGGGGACCCGTCGGAGGAGGAGCAGGAGGAGAGGTACGCCGGGGCAGAGAGTCTTCTTCACAGGCCTGGTGCTGCTCAAACCCACCGGGTGGACGCTTGTCTTTCAGGACTCCCGTTCACAGACAGTTGATGGCAGCCATGCTGCTGCACTCCTCGTCTCCCAGCGTCTTCATCGCCGCCACCAGTGCCATCGGCACACTCATCACAAACAACAGTGAGTCTTCATCAGTGCACATCTCTTCTACATGTATGATAGAAGGGTTTCTCGCTCTCTTTGCTTTGACGTAATGGTGATAAAATCCCTCCCCTGTGGAGGTAATAGCTTTATATTGAGGAGCAAAACAAAGGACGCTATAAAGCATCAAGCATTTATCGTGGGTCCTCGTCCTGTGACAGATGTCAAGTCTGGACTTCGAGGCAGGACTCAGATGCAGAGAGGTGGTTCATAAAGGTTTTATTGAACTCAAGGTGCACTCTCAAAGAGTGGAAACAAAGTGCAAAACAAAGTAGACCAAAACTAGGAACAAAGTATGAAATCAAAATTACTCTTACGAGGCAAAAACCAGATTGGGTTAACAAAATGACAAGAAGGATCTAAAGCAAAATCACTTATACTAGGTTATTCAAGGGGCGAGGCAAGGCAAGGTACGAGGACAAGGTAATGCTCCGTAAAGTCATAGACACGAAACACACTGGCACAAGACAAGGGGAAACGAGGACTATTTAACACATGAGGGAAAGGGAACCCCAGTGGAACACAATTGGTGATCAGTGAAGAAAAGCAGACATGTGACACACAGGGAAGTGCAAGAGACCTGAAACAAGGGGATGTACCTTACAAAACAAAACAGGAAATGACAAGAAAACCATGGAGACAGGACAAAACACCCAAAATTCCCCCAGACGTGACAACAGAGACGTCTCTGTTTGGTTTGCAGGTAGAATGAGCTCCCTGCTGCTGTCGAGCGGCCTCCACGTGAACCTGGTGGAGATGATGAGGAGACATTCAGCCTCGGCTGAAGTTTCCATCAGCGCCTGCAAGCTTCTAAAGCTCCTCTTCCAGGGAAGGTAGGAACCAGCACTGTCTCCATTCATCTAAGCATGTACTAAGGAATAATGACACACATAGTCCTTTTACGTTTTATACACACAGATGAATAGTGTAGCCATAAATAAATCAAAGTGATTAAAAAGAGACAAATGGATTTGGAAAGCAAATTTGTATTTCTTTTAAATAAGAGTGCGTTGTTTAACAGTGAAAGTGTTAAAACGGCCAAAAAAAGCAGATGTTTTGTTGTTTTGTTCCCAATTTTGAGAGCGTGTTAATTAAACGACACAACTTTTTCACTATTAATGTCAAGTTAGATATCTAAAAAGGACCAATCATGGCCACAGCCCTCATAGATCAGGTCTTTCATTGGTCATCAGTTTCATTTGAAATGTTACCAGGACTGCCAACCTGGATGAGCTGAGCATGGCCATGAGTCAAATTCTCAGCACCATGAAGGTCCACAACTTCCAACTGGAGGTTCAGCTAGAGGCACTGCAAGCCAGCCTGGTTTTCCTTTGCCCGGGTAAGCTCCAAGCTCCTCTCTTATCTCGGTTTGGCCACTCCCATCCTGATTTATTTCTGAAGCACTTTATGTCCCACAAAGGACCAAAGCGCTGTACAGAGTATGCAAAAACATTTTAGATTAAAAAACATAGAATACTTAAATCCAAAACACTTAAGCATACACATGTAAGAAATATGTATGTACGTTTTTTTTAACAAAAAAACAGACAATGATGTAACTTTGGAAGCTGCCTCATCAAAAAGTGGACTCCACTAGAGCTCATTTCTGTAATGGGAATGCATGGCCCGAGTCTCATGCCGCTGATTGAAATTGGTTTTGGAAAAGAGACAGAGAATGTACTCAAGTTCTGTAGTGACACATATTCAGAGAAGCGTGTAATGTGAAATAACATGCATGTCGCGGTATTATCACAGCAGATAACGATTGAGACCTTTGTTCATCCTCTGAAAAGTTAGCTTTTCTCACAACAGACTTGTGATGTTTCTGCTGTGTGAGTCGAACCCGGAGTTGTTGTTGAGCAGAAAGGAACATCCAGCTGCAAACAGCTGCACTGATCTCTGAAGGAGTCTCAGCAAATCATCCAAATGCAGTGTACAAGAAACGACAGAGTTCACACCAAAGAGTTCTCTTTGTGAGAGGCTGAAAAAAATTTAAAGCTGTTTTTTATTTTTCGGTGGGTTACTTGTTATGTGTTGATACCTAACTGGTTCATCCAGCGAGTAAAGTGCCTCTCATGATGCTTAAGTAATACAGGTCAGTGTTCCTTGGCTTTAGAGACACTTTAAAAGATTGAAAATAATTGTGGCGACTAAATATAGATAAATGAAGGGCACTGTGCAACTAGAAATAAATACAGTTCTTTATATTAGACAGGGTTAGAGTCTGAATTGGCTAAAATTTAACCAATGTATCCAAATGGTTCTTCCCCCAATTCAATTTGGAGTAATATCTCAACATGGCAGTTCAGAGAAACGCTGCTGACGCAACACTTATACGAGGGTGCCAGTGTTTCAGGAAATCAGTGACACGAGTGTTTGTGTGGGGACTTTAGCGTCTTATGTGGTGTGCCAGTGGTAGCACAAACTGCCCCCGTCCGTCCCTTTTCCAGCGTAATGAGACAGCGCATGAATGGGGCATTTTTCATTTGGGTGCAGCAGTTTCTTCTGCTTGGATTTCTCTGAAAATTAGTTCATGGAGTTCTTTGCGTCCAGCATCAGCACATATGTAACAGTCCTAATTCGATTAGCGGCTGACAACAAAGTGGTTTTGTCTGTGTGCATGTTTTCTCGCCTCTTTGTCCCGATGCTGGCTTCCTGGCCGCGTGGGAATTTCCAGACCGGAGTTTGAGGGAGCACGGCTCCTCGGTGGTGGACCCTGACATGGCCGACGTTTCTCTGCGGGTGCTGAAAAACCAGTGTGTGGTGGAGGGGGCTCACACTCTCTACCTGGAGGTGCTCAACAGGGTATGAATACACCCAAAGCACTTTGTTTTTTAAACTTTATTTCAACTTTTGTCTCCTCTGACACAATTAGATAGAAGTGGGTCATGGTAGAGACTGAATGATGTCTGCTTGTTCTTTTTGTTGCTAAAAGAAAAGAAGCACTGTACAGTTATCCAGGCAGTTTATACTCTGAACATTAGTTCTCTGTACAGCCTTTCCATTCATCACAGACATTTTACAGTGGGTTGCTCTGTAAGCAGAACATGGAAGGGAACTTAATTACATTTCCACAAAGAATTTGCTGGTTTACACACAGTTATGAATGAATGGCTGGCGTGTTTTTGTCCTCAGAAAGGGCTGAAACCAGGAGTGCCACACATAACTACATATAAATAAACGAATTACATGTAAATGGAAATATCTACTAACAAGAGGTTGTTTGTGTGTGTATGTGTGTGTTTGCAGTTTATCCGCAGTTCCACCTTGCAGAGGTGTGGTCTGAAGGTGCTGTCCACCCTGGCTGAGTGCTCCGGTGCAGTGGACCTGCTGTGCCAGCAGGGGGCGATAGACACCGTGCTGCATACACTACAAATGTTCCCACAGGAACGAGGTACAAAACCAAACAGAACTAGTTTTATTTTTCATTAATTCACACGTCTCAGCCAACACTGAAAGAGGACAGATTTGCTTAGGCACTGATGTTTAAGCAGTTTCCTAAATAGCTCTCTATTCTCCCTCTCTTTCAAATCGATGATTTGGAGTTTGGAGGCGCACTACCCGCCGTGCCATGGGTTTTGATTAGGTGACTGGGATGTAACCAAAAAACAACTGACATCAGCAATCTCACAAAATCGGCTCTAGCCTGATAAATGACACATCTTTTATGCTCAAACTTGGATCCTCAGAGGGAGGATGGAGGGACGAGAGAGCATTCTTACGTCTGAAACGACCCTGTTTCCCCCCAGAGATACACTACTGGGGTCTGACGCTGCTCAACTACCTGGTGTCCAAAAAGAAGCTGTCGAGGATGATCGTGCCTGTCCTGGCCTCTGTGGTGGTCGCCTCTCTCGTCCACTACAGAGAGGACTCGGAGATGCTGCTGAAGGTGAGCACAGCGTTTGGGTCCGACCTGTGAATGAAGTGAGAATCTGGTGATAAAGTGTCAGAATGGATTCTGCCACTGCTCATCAAAAATAGATGGTTGAATGTATAATCTCCATAAAAAAAACATTAGAATTAATATTAATATAGCTACTTTTATAAGAAAAAGATGGGTATTACATATAAATCATACCTAAATCACTTTGACCTTTTTTTCAAGTCTTAGCTCGCCAAACGATTTGGTGTTAAAAAGTTGGCAAAAAATTTGGTGTTTAAAAAAAACAAAACATGCATCACCATAAACTTTCATCATGCGGTTGAAATCAAACTTCAAGTTTCCAACATTCCCTAAACGTCCGTCATTTTCCGAATTCGTAAAAACAGAAACTTTAGGTGTTGTCTGAGTTTTAAAAATGCTACAGACCCGGGACGTGTTTGCGAAGGCAAGCCTTTGAGTTTGACTCACTATGAGAGATTTCAGGCCCTATCGGCGTCCACTTTGTGACTGAGCAGTCCCTCAAAAAGCCCTTTGAGGCAAATGAGTGTGATTTCTGTCCAACAGTACGTGTCAGTGGGACAGGCTGACGTCTGATCCGTCTCTGGTTCTGACTCCTGCCTGCAGTGTATTCAGGTGGCGCTCAGGATGCTGGACGCCTGCTCGGGAGCGGCCGCCGAACTGCAGAGAGAGGACTTCGACAGGCACATCTTCCACCGTCTGAGAGAGGAGATAGATCAGAGCATCAGCCCTGTGAGTCTCAGCCTTTTGACAACAGCCAAAAGAATACGCAGCACTTAACAAATTCATTAGACCATCGCAGCTGTTACTTTCTGTTTCTGTCACAGTTAACTCACCGACTGGCAGCCATTTTCAGAACAGAGAGTCGCTCACTGCCAGAGTTTTTTGAGCATTTTGACTGATTTTTCAAGAGCCACAGAATAGTTTGTGCTATGACTATGTAAACACCGAACACACCAAAAGAAAGAGCAGACTCTCTTCTATCATCAGGAAAAAAATTTTGTTTCTACCTTATTCCGTTCTTCTTCGACGTGCGTCTCACCGGCGCCATTTCTCTCATAGCGAACCATTGCGTTTGTTTTTATTTGCCTACAATCTATGCTAATCTCCCATCAAAAGTGGCACAGCTACCTAGAGGGTAAATTTGTTACTACATACTCTGTCTAGAAGCCCATATTTACGGAAAAACTTTCGCCGATCGTCCCCCAAGTCACTCGCATTGAAAAAAATAAAAGACGTCTATAGACGTCTTTGGCAGCGAATGAGTTAATAGATCAATATGGGGACGGTCACATTTTTATTTTTAACACAAACATAGTGTTATCAGTTAATTTTAAAATTTACAGTTTACATTTTTCAAGTATATTTGAAAAAGTAATAAATGAACGTTTTTTTTTATTGAGCGTTCTCCTTGATGAATTTCTGATAAGCCCAGTGGGTTGGCCAGTATTTGGGGATGAAAGGGGGGATTAGATTCAAAGTCCTAATGAGCTCAAAATGCTTAAACATCAAGGGCTCACTGAGGGTAGGAGAGTCTGAAAGCATGTTATGATGCTGGATGGTGTCTGAGACTAAACATGCTCTCAGTGTGGGCAAGTATGCTTTGGAGTCTGTGGCAAAGCATGATCTCCAAAATGAACCAGGAAATAAGCAAGAAACCAAAGTTAATAATTGAAGCACATCACACATCAAGATCTGAAGCCGCAGAGACTGATGTTAAGGTAAAGTTTAATATTTCCAGATGAAATAGCTATTGAGAAGCATTGCTGAGGCTTGCAAACATCTAGAAACAACTAGAGGCCTGGAACTGATGGAGGCAAATCAAAGGCCTTTTGGGATCAATAGATTTAAAGACTGGTCGCAGAAAATATGAAACCAGAGCAAGTCTGTAGGGACAGCTAGGAACTACTTTGAACTTAAAAACAAGAAGAACTCTCTTAAAGCAGATAAAAAGAATCAGAGTACGAATGGGAGCTGTTATCCAGATCAAAGGAGGCCGTACAAAACATAAAGGGCCATTGTATGTGAAAAAGGATGATTTATCGGGCAAAAAATAAATAAATCTAAGACTTATGTGAGCTAATTAATTTGTTAAGCAGCAATCCTCCAATCCGTCCGTAACGCAGCTCTGTAAGCACACAAAACCACATTCAACACATCTAAAGAGGATGATTCAGTGAGTTTTGCTGTTTGGGATGTTTAAAACAAACAACCTGTGAATATAGAGGCGTCTGTAATGTCTGTCTGTCTGTCTGCCAGCTGCGGAAGTCGATGTGCGTGGCTCTGTCCAAGATGTGGTGCGACTCTGAGCTGCACTACAGCATGCTGGAAAAAGCCTGCCTGGACGGAGACACCACCATGGCCGAGTGCCTGATGGAGATGGGCGCAGACATCAACAGGAAGACTAAAACAGAGTCTCTCATTTATCAGGTGAGAGGATGGAGTCTTTCTTTCTTTCCCTTTATTCTTTAAGGAAAAAGCTGCAGAATAGGAAATGAGTTTGAACCAGGAAGATAGATATGGTTGTCTCGAGTTTGACTGGAAGAAAAGGGTGAATTGTTCCTTCCAGCTTTTATTGTACTTTTCATATAGTCAGTCAGCAAAAAATCAAATTAAAATCTACTGAATGGTCTGTAGAGTTGGACGTTTGAGTTAACACAGCAGTAAATAGTATTCAGACTGTTGCATTGAAAAAAAAACTCCTTAAAAGACTAATAAAAAACATGGACCCATCCTGGTTTAGAGCATAAAATACGTTTTTTTTCACAATAATTCTATCTCGGGGAACAATAAGAAAGACACTGGGAACAGAGGGGAGACTGCACCCTTCCAAATGTCCCAAAATGTGAGCTTTATGAAGGGGAACAGTGGTTGAGCTCTCATCTCAGAGAAAGATTTCTGCAAACAACCAGAAAAAAATACAGTCCCTTCAATAAAGCAGTTTCTGGACAACCTGCTAGCTACAAATTAGCATGTAGAAAAGTCCCGCACTGGAATGGGAAAATGAACAAAAGACAGCTCCTGTGTCAAACAGGGCTGTTAGGGGCCACATTTATTGCCAATAAAGTAGATATGAACAAATGGACTTTAACTTGTGGTGTTGAAATTCTTAGAATCTTTGTGTGCTAAAGAGCAGAATCAGGTCATTTGTCGAGCAGAGATTTAGTGAAAACTTCTAAACCAGGGAACCCCAAACGGCATCTAAAGTGAAGTGATACCTTTTCCACACAACTGTGGTTTTTCCCCATAAACTTGATCTCTTACCTCCAAGTGAAAGCACACAGATAACCTAAGAGTTCCCTGTAAGTCAGATTATCAGTGGACAGAATGGACTTTGTTCAGGTGAGATTTACAGATTTGGATTAGTTTTGTGTTTCTGGACCTGTAGAAATATAAGGCGGCATTTTAACAGGACATGCTTCCAGTATTAATGTCAAATCAGAGAGGCACCTTTGATGCTGAGCTGATTTAAAAGTTTGCCATGGCCATTGGAAAATAAAGCCAAGAAACCTGTTGCGGTACCATTAAAGCCGGCTCTGTTATTGGCCAACACAGTATCGAGAAGAGTGAATATTTAAAAATGTTTGCATTTGATAAAAATTCTTAAAAATAAAGTATGGGATTTTTTTTAAGCACTGAAAATTAGAAATGAATCAGTAAGAACACAAATAAATCTTCCAACTTTTTTGGTTCTGGATAGCCTATTTTAAAAACTGATATTATCAAATTGATATCAAATAGAAAATATATATGTATCGTGTTTTTGTATGTTACAAAGGGTTATTTTCATGGCGTATGCTACTTGCCCCAGTGCTGTGGTGTTTTCCCATCAGAGCACAGTTAAATGGATTTGATGGTTTGGTCTGTAGACACTATACTCCTAAAAGTAGGTGTTACCTTCCTTGACATGTGAACTTAAGTAACATCCCGTTCGTAATTCGTGGGGTTCAATATGATGTTGGTTCACCCATTGCAGCTAGAACAACTTAAAATTGTCTCGGAAGGCTGTCCACAAGGTTTTGGAGTCTGTTTAGTCAAAGAGGAAGGACTTTCCCACAAAGTTTGGAGCATAGATTTGTCCAAAATCTTTAGAGTTCCTTTTACTGGGGCAAAGGGGCTAGTAATTACTCCCAAAAAACAACCCCACACCACTGAACTTACATCATAAGTGTCAGACTCGTCCGTTCAATTGAGAGCAAATCATTCTTTCACAAGTGATCGGCTTAGTGTTTTACCGCTGTGGCCTGTGAGTTAAATTATTTGAAACGGGTGAGTGAATATGTGTGTATTTTGGTATTTTCCTCTGAAAGCGTGACATAGGGGGCGGCACGGTGGTGTGGTGGTTAGCACTGTCGCCTCCCAGCAAGAGGGTTCTGGGTTCGAATCCCGGGGGAACCAGGACCCTTCTGGGTGGAGTCTGCATGTTCTCCTGTGTCTGTGGGTTCTCTCCGGGTTCTCCGGCTTCCTCCCACAGTCCAAAAACCTGCATGTTAGGCTGATTGGAGATTGGGGAAATTGCCCTTAGGAGTGAATGAGAGTGTGAGTGGTTGTGGGTCCTTGTGTGTCTCTGTGTGTCCCTGCGATGGACTGGGGACTGTCCAGGGTGTACCCCGCCTCTCGCCCGTTGACCACTGGGATAGGCTCCAGTTCCCCCCGCGACCCCAACAGGGAATAAGCGGTATTGATAATCAGTGTTGGGTAAGTTACTTTAAAAATGTAATCCGTTACAGTTACAAGTTACCTTGTTTAAAATGTAATTGTAATGTAACTTTTTCGATTACTTTTAAAAAGTAATGTAACTAATTACTTTTGATTACTTTTTGATTACTTTAAGGTTTTAATGAGTATTAACCCATGATTAATTTTAGCATGTTATTATTAGCTATTGGCCGCAGCTAGCAGTTCAAGGCTAACGTCTTGTTAATGATCATAAACAACGTAAATAAATACGTAAATAAATCGGAGAC
>JABUIW010043260.1:65776-81064 GCA_013363375.1 Menidia beryllina | reverse complement strand
ATTGATTGATTGATTGATTGATTGATTGATTGATTGATTGATTGATTTGTTTGACCTGCTGAAACCATGGTGAAATGTATTAAACATGTGATAGAGAAGGTTGTACATCATGTCGGTTAAGTTTACACTCTTTGCTCAATAGTAATCCCCCCCAATATCCAACAATTCATTTTTTAACCAGTATTTTATTTTTTAACAGCTCAAACTTCACCATTTTGAGCTGACTCTCACATATAATTTGCTCTTATTCAGATATTTATTTTTTCTATATTTATTTTCTTTTTCGAGCAGAGTGTTCCTTTTCTTTCAGCTTTTATATTTTTAGAATAACAAAGGTTTTTTGAAAGTGTCGGTACCCTCCTGAAAGGATCACAGCTTGTCGGGGCTTTTTATGCCCAGTGGAGAGCCTTTCAGGTCTTGTTTGGAAGATTTTAAAAGGCTTTCTTTCTGTCTTTTGCTGTTCTAAATTCGCTGCACTTACGGCGTCCCACCATTTTGTAAGGATGGAGCACAAAAAGACAACACCTGAAGTGCAGTTTGGTCCTCACGAGGGGGTCTGTTGTTTGTTTTGGGTTGTTTTAGGGCCATAATCCTGCTGTGTGGAGCATCCTGTTTTTACCCTTAAGTTTTATATATTGGATGTCATGTATTTGTTCACCTTTTCTGTTAAATCTGCTAAACTGGCTCTCACACCAGACCAAAGTAGAAACAGAAAAAGATCATTTAACAGTTTTTTTTCCCCGTTTTTTTTCTTCTTCTTTTTTCTTTCTTTTTTCTTTTTTTCCCCCTTTTTTCCCCTTTTTTCTTTCTTTCTTTTTTTCCTTTTTTCCCATTTTTTTCCTTTTTTTTCCCTTTTTTTCCCTTTTTTTTCCCTTTTTTTATCTTCTTTTTTTCATTTTTTTCATCATTTAACAGTTTGAGACGTTTGCTTTTGGAGCGTAATCCCCTCCAAACGTTTTCCTCATTGCAGGGAAAAGTTCATCTTTGCATCAGATTTGTTTACACGTCAATTTGCGAACATTTAATGCTCAATTTTGTGGTGAGGAAGCAGAAAATCTTTTCCCCCCGGCGGGTTTGCCATAAACATCCGATTTGTGCAGGTGCAGAAGTCTGGAACAGGAGTTAGAATCAGTCTTCCTTACAATTATGGAACGTTCGATTGGAAAGTATTGCTAGCCTTTTAGACCTGAGCCTGACCTTCACGGTTCCTGTTTCTGCCTTTTCTTTGATTATTATTTTATTATTTTTTATTTTTATTTTATTTTATTTTATTTTATTTTATTTTATTTTATTTTTTATTTATTTATTTATTTATTTATTTATTTATTTATTTATTTATTTATTTATTTATTTATTTATTTATTTATTTTATTTATTTATTTTTATTATATTAGCGACTGAGAAAACGACTATCCTCTAAAACAGTGTTTTTCAACCTTTTTTGAGCCAAGGTACATTTTTTCATTGAAAAAATCTCGAGGCACACCAGCCAAAAATGTCAAAACAAATCTGTAGCCGCCTATAGTAACACTATAGTTATTCTTATTTTATTCTTATCTTACCTTAAGTGTCATGAATAGGAATCAAATAAACACAAAAATGTATTTTTATCAAATTTTATATTTCTTCTTTCAAATTGCTCTTAACATGTCCACTTCAATATACAAAATTATATACAAAATCTAGTCATAAGGAATTATTACATGATTACTCCACCAGTCACTAGAACAGCACAGACACTCAAAAATGGCATATTATTTGCAGAAAATTAATTCCTTATCAAATACATTTTTTAGAGCAATTAGGTGAAATTTTCTACGGCACACCTGACCATCACTCGCGGCACACTAGTGTACCGAAGCACAGTGGTTCAAAAACACTGATCTAAAAGCTCTGCCCGAACTGTCAGGAATCAGTCGTTTGGATATTCAGAGTGTTAGCTAGTTGTTTTTAAGATACAATTACACCTTGATCTGGCCTTTCTTAATGAGTGCTGTGAACAAATTATGCCATTAAAAAGGCTGTTATTGTGTATTTAAGAGATCAGATCTCTTGAATTGCCTCAACATTTAATACTGCCCTGATTTCTCATTGTCTGACTTATAAAACATGATTTGTTTACTCTAAATTAATAGTCAAAGTAGCACTTTTTAAACTAGAATTCTCAAGGTTTGCAACATAAACACAGAACATGCATTGAGAGTATTGTATGTTGTTTTTTTCCATATAGATAATCCAATTTAAATGCATAATAAAGCTGTATTCAAGCAAAGTGGGAGCCAAGTGTGTTGCATCATAAATCACCGTTAATTTCACAGCTAATTTTATTCATGTGCCGAAACAAAGACTTTTATCCCAAAAGACTTGGACCAATGCCAACCCTGATTGTAATTATTTTATGTATTGAGGTAAATAACGGCCTACTTTTTTCTCTTTGAATTAAAGCCTCAGAAGTGAACCTTGGACCTACATTTGCTTTGTTCTCTTTGTGTGCTTATTATCATTCTCTCCCAGTTTTAGAAAACTGCCTATTGTCCTGTATATTTATTGCCGTTTCTCTTTGGTAGTGTAACCCACTTAGTCTTTTTCCACTCGCAAGCTTTGTTCCATTCATTCAACTTTGCTCAGTTTTTAATGAATGCAGGCTTTTAAAACCTCTAACCTTTCTCAGTACATGTGTTCCTTCATGTTCAATTAACCCCTTTTCAATGAATAACATGTCTTCTGAGTAAGAGATAAGTTAAGAGTAATATAAATGTTCTGCAGAGAAGGGAAAAAAACAGAAACAGTGCTAATATTAGGGGGTGTAAAAGTTTGTTCTTATTAAATCTAGTTATGTAATACAATATTCAAAGTCTATCCACGACATAGTTAACTTCATCTTTTCAGTTCCTCCACATAAAGTCCCAAATTAGATGTGAAATGACTTTAGTTTTACTCAGTAGAGCATTTTCTTTTGAATAAAATAGAACCGAAAAGCAAAGTAATATTACTTGATGGCACAGATGAGAATGTCTATTCACTAAATTAACCAAAAAAGTGTAAACCTCTTCAGATGAGCCAATGCTCAAAAGCTTGACACTTGATGTTTTTTTCAGCATCACCATTCGAAATTTGGCAGTTTTGACAATATGGAATGATCAGTTTCTTAAACAAGAAACTAATCAAAGGCCAGAAGCAAATAGTAGCTTTATATATTCAATTTAATTTCAAGTGGAGTGATACATATATATATATATATATATATATATATATATGTATATATAATAAAAATATAAGAAATATAATAAATATAAAAAAATATAATAAATATAAAAAATCTAAATAATCTAGAAAATATCAAAAATAGAAAAAATAGAAAAATAGAAAAAATAGAAAACATAGAAAAAACATATATATATATATAAAAAAAGAAAATATGAAAATGTAAAAAGTATTAGAAATATATAAAAAATAAAAATATTTTAAAATTTTAAAATGTAAAAAAAAACAATAATAATAATAAAAATATATACAAATGTAAAAAATATAAAAAATGTAAAAAATATATTATAAAGATCCATAAAGATCTGCAGTCTTACGCGTGTTATATTCTCCAACATGCAACTATTTTGCTTGATTAATTCGACGTATTGGTCACCTTTTTTTATTTAAGATTATAGATATTGCTGTTTCTTCCTTCCCTCACCCTTGTGGTAACATCCTAGGAACCGGTCTGCAGAGCGTAAGCAAATGCAATCTCTCAATCTGGATGCATGATTTGAACAGAGTGTAGCGGGGGCAGTTTGCTGATGAACTCTATCCCACGCCTCAGCGATGGTCACGCTCACTGGTCTGCTTTATTACACCTGCTTTAGACGTGATAAACAGTCCCTGCCATCGCTGGGAGCCACTTCAAACAGCTCACACATCTTCCACAAGCCTAAAACGCTCAGTTTGTTTCACTTTCCTGCTTTCTAAGGATGATGAAAAGGTCCTATGAGATTAAGTTCAGTGGAACTAGTGCAGTCGAGAGAGTCGAGGAACAGAAATATAAGACTCAGTATTGAAAATATACGTATAGCATATTCGGACGGATTTACGGTTTTGTGCTTTAAAATGAAAATTCACAAGGCTACGTTTAGGGTTTCCAGCAGTGGGAAGCAGTAAAAAAATCCAGCGAATGGATTTAACTGTAGAGAATCAATAAAATGTTGGAGTTTAGCAAAAACTCATTTTCATTTCTGACTTTATTTACTTCCAAAACAACGTTCTGTCCATTTTTGTTCAGCTCAACATAGCCAGCAGAATTTCTCCAAAGATGAAATATTCCTGCATCACACTTTGACATGTAAAATGTAGACATTAACATAAAAAATGTCTCTTTTTTTTTATATGAGCCGAAACAGTGATTACATTTGTCAGGTTATCCAACAGTTAATGGCATTTTGACCAGCGTTATTTCCAAACCAGAATAATCTAGCATGAATAATATAGCATCTTTAGCATGTTGGGGGACAGAAACATGTTTTTCTGCTACATATTATGCATTGAATCCCATTTAAACCGCTGTTATAAGAACACTGAATTATTCTTTCATTTTGTTGTTGCACATGATCTCTCCCTTTCTCCGCCTTTGTCGTGTTTACTTTAAAGTACGGCCACAGCGAATATACATTAAGGGGGAGGTTTCCTTTTTCACCTCCACACAAAACACTTTGAGAAAGGGTTTGAGTGAAGCACAGGCTGTCCGACAGGCGTCCGACAAAAGCCTGATCCAAGAAAAATAGGAAGAATATTGGATTTTTTTTAGTCCGAAGTCTTTCTTTGGCCCCTCAACAACATATAAAGAAAAAAAACAGAAGTGATTTTGATCAAATTAGCGTGCAGTAAGTCAAAAATATATGTTGGTGTAGTCTTCTACTGGCTGTTATCAGGTATATCTGAATGTGTACAACAGGGGTTTGAGCAAAGCTTTTACCACTGAATGATGCAGAAAGTCTCACATCCAAAAGACTTCAGAAACCGTATGAATCAAATATGACTCATTTGGCATTATAGGGTTAAATCAGTCCTTTTACATTTGCTTACATTCAATTTCATACCTGTTTTGGAATTAAATCCAAGTGACTCATTTGCAAATTAATGCAAAAATTTTCATTTAAATCTATCCCATGTTATGTGAAATTCTTCCATACAGAAACACACTTTCCAACGTACATCATGTGTCCAAGTTATGGACATTATTATTTAGATTATTTAGATTATTAGATTATAATAATATACTGTATATAATATATATATAGATATATATATATACAGTGGGTGAAATAAGTATTTGACCCCTTGCTGATTTTGCAGGTTTGCCCACTTACAAAGAATGCTTATTTTTCCTCATCAGATGGTTATCAATTTTTTATAAATTCATATGATGTGATTTTCTGGAATTTTCTTTGGGATTCTGTCTTTCACTGTTAGAATGTACATATGATTAAAGTTATAGATCGTTGCATTCTTTGTAAGTGGGCAAACCTGCAAAATCAGCAAGGGGTCAAATACTTATTTACCCCACTGTACATCACCTGTCCAAGTTATGGACATTATTATTTAGATTATTTAGATTATTAGATTATAATAATATATTTAATATATATATAATATATATAATATATATAATATAATAGATATAATTTAATAGATATAATTTAATAATATAATATAATAATATAATATTATTATTAATATTAATGTAATAATATAATATTATATATATATATATTTATATATTTTTATATATATATATATATAGATTATTATTCGATTATTTATGTTATTTAGATTTGTCAGCGTAGATCCAAACCACTGAGCCTCTGGTGCTTTTGTGTGACCCACATACAGCTAATCTAATACAGAGCACAAAGAATTTAGTGACAACGCACAACACACAGACTGAGACATCAACTGGATGTGACAAACGAGGAGACTAAGTGCACGGCGTGGAAAGTCGGAGTCCAAACAGAGTGTGACATAAAACTGGAAGTGGCTTTCACAGGGCGGTTAAATGCGGAGACTTCTCGGCTAAAAGGATTGTTTTTGGAATTGCTCAAGTATGAACACAGAGATCACTCTGCTGCAGCTGTCAGGGAGGATATCCTGGAGATACGGCAAGTTAGGGCTATGAAACGGAAATTTAAAGGAGACATGTTACGCAAAACCAAGTTTTTAATCGTTTGATTATGTACATTTGGGACTTTTGAATCAATGCGGCCATTTTTTCCTTCAAAATACAAATTCTAGATGGCGCTTAGGAAAGACTATTTCTCCTTAAAGGGGACATATTATGCAAAACCAAGTTTTTAATGATTTGATTGTGTACATTTGGGACTGTGGAGGGCCTATCAGCAGGTAAAGTGTGAAAAAAAAATGACTGGGTCATGTTTTTGTGGGCCGCCTCAGTCTGAATCCAGGAGATAAATCAGGAGGTTTCAGGAGTGGGTAGTTTCTGACGTCATTAGCTCTAGCTCATTAGAATATTCCAGCCTTTCACCTGCATGTTGCCCCCCCCCCTCAGCTTACTCCCCTATCTGTCGAGACGTCGTGGTAGCGTGAGCGTTAGCATGGTAGCGTTAGCATGGTAGCGTTAGCATGGTAGCGTTAACATGGTAGCGTTAGCACGGTAGCTTTAGCATGGTAGCGTTGGCATGGTAGCATAAGCGTTAGCATGGTAGTGTTAGCGTGGTAGCATTAGCTTGGTAGCATTAGCATGGTAGCGTTAGCGTGGTAGCCTTAGCGTGGTAGCGTTAGTGTGGTAGCGTTAGCACGGTGGCGTTAGCATGGTAGCATTGGCATGGTAGCATGAGCGTTAGCGTGATAGCGTTAACGTGGTAGCGTTAGCGTGGTGGCGTTAGCGTGGTAGCGTTAGCGTGGTAGCGTTAGCGTGGTAGCGTTAGCGTGGTAGCGTTAGCGTGCCGACGTGGGCACTCCTCCCTGAAGAAGTGGGCGGATTGCCTGTGTCTCATTTGCATTTAAAGAGACAGGCACTCCAAAGCGAGCGCTCTGAACGGGGCTGTTTTGGCAGGGGGACTGAACTGCTATTGGGCTTCATCCTTATGGGATTTTGACCAAAGCTTGTCACAGACATCACATTAGGACACCAGGGAGCTAGCTTAACTTGTTGAAATAGGGTATAATATGTCTCCTTTAACCCTTTAAAGCCTGATCCAAGAATAAAACAAAACAGTAAATTACTGTTTTGGGGGTTTTGAGTCTTTATTTGGCCTTTAACAAAATATGTAAAAAGAAATGACAAAAACGAAATTTTTATATTATTAATTTATTTCTATGCGATAAGTCAAGATAATTTTTTGTGTAGTCTTCTGCCCCCTGTTATCAGGTATATTATAGTTTTTACCATTAAATTATGCAAAAGGTGTCAGACGCAAAACATTTCAGAAAGCGTATGTATCAAATATGATACATTTGGCATTGTAGGGTTAAGGAGATGCACAGGCGCCTCAATCTAAAAGCAACTGGTCTCAAAATGCAAACACCACAGGAGTAGTTTCTCCTGATAAATGTATTCTGTGGTTCAATTTGTGTTCGAGATTAAGCGTCCACACGAGTCCCGGGAGGCGTCAGAGACATCAGCATCACTTCATTAAATCAAATGATCTCCACTCATTTGTTAAGCCTTGCATTGGTCTTTTATGATTAGCTTTTTTTGCCCACAATCCAGCTCGTTACTGAATATATCTGTATCTCAGACACAAATCAAACGTTCGTACGGCGTAAGGTCGAGCCCTTGAGAGGGGAAGGAACAAAAATCCTTTTTAAATTTTACTCAGAAATGTCTGCAACATCAACAAAGCATGAGGCATCCTGGAAGCTAATTTAGCCAGTGAAAAACCCCGAAAATGTCAAATATGAAAAGATCAAATGTTAAAAAAAAATCATAAAAAGAACCAGACTTAGAATTCGAATAACACCAAAGGTTAGGATAAATTGATATATTTTTGGGCCTTTAAGAAACTCAGTTTCCAAACTATCTAGAATTTAAGACCTACATCATTTCTCTTTCAGGCTGTATGCAAACAGTAATTAGCACCAGTCAGTTGTCAGAACTTCAAGAGTCAAGCTTTGACGAGTCATTACTGATTTGTTTACATCCAAAATTCCCGATAGAAGTAATGTTACTCTCTGGCATCATAAAATCAATGACTATCTAACCATGTGTCTCATTTTAAAGTGGAGTCTGTGGGCCTTAGGTGGTCTGGCTTTTCTTTTTAATCTGAATGTTCTTAACCCTGTAATGCCAAACGTATCATATCTGATTCATATGGTTTCTGAAATGTTTTGCGTCTGACACCTTTTGCATAATTTAACGGTAAAAACTATCCTATTGTACACAATCAGATACACCTGATAACAGGGGGCAGAAGACTACACAAAATATAATCTTGACTTGTCGCATAGTAATAAATTATTAATATTAAAAATATGTTTCTGTTTTTTCTTTTTACATATTTTGTTAAAAGGACAAATAAAGACTTCAAACCAAAAAAAAGTAATTTTCTGTTTTGTTTTATTCTTGGATCAGGCTTTAAAGGGTTAAATGCATCTTAAAATCAGATTTGGAAAAATTAACAGTTTACAGTTAGTCATTTCAAATACCAGATTTTAAGGAAACTTGGGATTTCTGCCTCACAGCTCTGATGTTTCCTTCACTGTTGCTTTTCATTTTTTCTTCAAACATTACTGGACGCTGTAGATCCTGAATCAGAACAATGGAAACTCTATTTAAATTTATCATACCGCTTTTTTAACCCCTTTGAATTCTCAATGAAGAAGATGATTTACATGTTCACCTGAACAGAACCTGGACAGAAACTGCTCCACAGTGTCCTGTTTTCTTACTTCTTGTCAGGGAGGTGGATCTTGAAGGGAAGACTCAGGCGCGGAGATGCAGAAAAAGGTTTATTGAAACAAAAATGCACTCACAAGGAGTGGGTGGCAGACATGGGTTCAAAACAAGGCTGTGGCAAAACTAAGAGCAAAGTAACAAAGCAAGGAAGACAAAACTATGAACAAAGTACCAAAGCAATAAAGTTTACAAAACTGTGGCAAAACATGGCTATGGAACAAAGTAAATAAGACTGTGGCAAAAATCAAACCTGGACTGATGCGGGGAGACGAAAAGCATACAGACGAAAAACGCAAGACGCAACAAGAAGGACGAAAACTAACTGGCACAGGTTTGATTAAAACAAAGTAAACAAGGCTATGGCAAAGTATCAAATCAAGATTAACAAAACTGTGACAAAACATGGCTATGACAAAAACATGAAGTATCAAATAAGGTAAACAAGGCTATGGCAAAGTATCAAATCAAGATTAACAAAACTGTGACAAAACATGGCTGTGACAAAAACATGAACAAAGTATCAAATAAGGTAAACAAGGCTATGGCAAAAACATGGCTATGGTACAAAAACAAGACTATGGCAATAAAGTGAACTAGGCTGTGACAAAATCAAACCTGACGTGGGGTGACGAAAACAGACAGACGAAATACGAAAACGCACTGGCCCGGGACATGGGAAACGAGGACTATTTAAACACATGAGGGAGGGGAACCCCAGGTGAACACAACAGGTAATCAAGACATGACAACACACCAGACATTCCCCCAGACGTGACACTTCTGAAAGTCATCCACAGTTATTTTGTCCAAAAGTCTGAAGTTTGAGGATATTTGATCATCTTCCAAAGCGGATTAATTGCTTGATTCTTGTTATACGTCCACCCCTAAAGGCACTAAAGGATGAGGTGGACATTTACAACTAACAGCTAACTGGTTTACATTTTAACAGCTAAAATGTATAAGGTTATAAAATGGAAAAGGTTATAAACGACTTTAGTTGTCAATTCTGTTAAATTC
This sequence comes from Menidia beryllina, assembly GCA_013363375.1. Lineage (NCBI taxonomy): Eukaryota > Metazoa > Chordata > Actinopteri > Atheriniformes > Atherinopsidae > Menidia > Menidia beryllina. The sequence goes on along the minus strand of JABUIW010043260.1, from coordinate 71,148 downwards.
CAAAGATATATGTTCGACCCGCAAGGCAGATGATTGTGTTGCAGTTTTGTCTTCAGATGCACACACACACCCACACACACTATTTTTAAGGGTGAGACATCATAACTATCTGCACATAAACAAGATCCGTTAAAAAAAAAAAAAGCATGGAGAATAAATATGAAAACTAAGAATAATTTCCCTTTCCGAGAGGCTTCCAACCCTCAGGTACGACACCTCTCCACATTCTGCTGCCACACGTTTGTTTTCTCACAAGGTGAAAAAAACAGGTTTTCTAACTGATAACACTTTTTGGTAAACAGTTTCTCAACATACAGTGAGAAACACACACAAACAATATCAAGGAAATGTATTTCCATACTTGCTGCTAAGAGGAATCTGCTCTTCTTTTGCCTTTTGCAGGAAAAATGACCTCCCAACTAACCCTGAAGGATTCTCACTCCGTTTAAATCCAGAATCCAGAGTTAAATCGCTTTATATGTCTGCTAAATAACATGGGAGATGTTCAGTAACGAAGTAGAACTACTTAAGTTCTGTATTTAAGTACCAAAATGCAGTATCTGTACTTTATTGGAGTGTATATTTTTACCTACTTTTACTTTTACTCCACTACATATTTTTTATTAATTTAATACTTTTACTTTTACTTTCAGGGGCTGAATTGTTACTTGTTACTGATATGTAAACGCTCCTCTTTGGGCGATTTGAGCCATCAAACATAGGCTATTAAAAAAGAAAGCCTCCCGAAAGATTAAAAAAAATCCCCATCTGATCTTAAAAAGCATATCAATGTTAGTTAAAAAAATACAATGACATATAAGCTAGTAAGTAAGCGCTAGTTCAGTTCTCCCTGTTCACTCAGGACGTAGCAGCTAACGTTAGCTAAAGCTAACCTAGCTGGCTAGCTGTATGATAACGTTAGCTAAAGCTAACCTAGCTGGTTAGCTGTATTATAACGTTAGCTAAAGCTAACCTAGCTGGCTAGCTGTATGATACCGTCAGCTAAAGCTAACCTAGCTGGTTAGCTGTATGCTACATGCTAGCATAAAGGCTCAGCTCAGGATTCTGACTCTGGAATAATAAATAATAGTAGATGAAGTGCTGTTGATGCTAATGCAGATGTAGTTTTCTGTTTTTGTAAACACCTGTAAGGCCTTTCACACGTTTGAAATAATATAAACAATATCGATCACGCTTTTGACTGCCTTTTTTAATATACACAGTAGCCTACTTGTACTTTTACTTATACTTGTACTTTCGATACTTGAGTAGCAATTTTTGAAATACTTCTATTTGCAATACTTAAGTACAAATAAAATTGAGTACTTCAGTACTTCCACTTAAGTATGGTGTTGAAAGAATACTTCTACTTTTACTCTAGTCATTTTTTTATATTTAAAGTACTTGTACTTCTACTCCAGTACTTTATACATCTCTGCTGAATAGACATTGTCATCCCAACCAAATAGCAGCAGGAGATCGATTCCTTTTATATATGTAGCATTTAGCACAAACAGAGAAAAAAACTACTTTGTTGATTTCAAGCATTGACCTCAGGATAAATAAGTAGTGGAGAAAAAAGCCCTGGAGGCTATTGACAGAACACAGAGACAAACACAATAAGGTTGAAATTGCTTGAAATACTCAGGAGTCGCATGTCCCGTTTTATAGTTCAGTTTCTAACGAGAATAAGGCAGAAAAATAGAAAAACACAGACATGTTCATATTATTATTGCACCATTCAAATGTCATTTCAACACCACCAACTTCTGGTAGTTTGTGGGACTTTTCCCATTAGGATTTATGTCCTCAGAGGACATCCAATCATGTTAGCGATGACGTTTTTCACTATTATGCTGCTTATCAGGTTGAGGAGTCTCTACGAAAACGCCGGATAAAAAAAACAAGAAAATCGAAAGTGCAAATACTGCAGCGATCGATGCGAGTGATAGAAATTATCGGCCATCCATCATTGGGTTGCTTGAGAGCTTACCCCTGAGCCAAATACAAACACAACTTATGCAACTTTATTGATAGAACCTCTCGCTTGTTATATAAATGGTCCAAAACCGGATCGATGACTGAAACGCTGAGTGTTTGTACACAGTGATTTAGAGGGTTCAATGCATTGGCTTCCTCTATAATAGACTATACAATAAGTTTATCAAGGGGATCCTCTTTGTACAAGAATTATTTTTCGCTTTTGTACCAATCCACTAAAGGATGAAGCCGGTTTTCAGTATCTGAATGTGCCTGTTGATGGTTGTTTGTTGATATGTGCCTTTGAACTATGAACACTTTTTGATTTAAGATCCAACACCGGCTTAACTCTTCCAACTCTAATACAATTCATCAAAGTTAAAAATGAAATTAAAGGATAGCAGATGCCCTCAGATGCTCTTTCTCCTCTCTGTGTCTGCACTCGAGATTGTTAAAGTTCTTTCAGGATGAAAAATAACTCACCACTTTTCTTTTTTCTTTTTTTTTACTGGCATCAAATCAGCCTCTTATTCTTCTGCTGATGATGAGAGAGCTTAAATTCACAGGAATCTGCTCTGATATCTGACAGAATGGACCAGGAGACATAGGAGAGAGACTTTATTAAAGCTTTTGAGGACCCTGTGAAGCTATATGTGAAGTTATATTGTGTTCTGATCTTTTGAGGGTACAGGGAGAGGAAAATCTTCCACTTGTGTCTTTGTCAGAATAAATACTTTTTCTGGTTTATTTATCGATCCTATAGCAAAAGTTGTGCCTGGTAAAGATAATCTTTAACTGCGAGGCGCTACAGAAACTGCTCAGAGGAAAATTGGGGGAAAAAAATGTTAAGACGTTTAAACTTTACTGTGTGTAAAATGGTTAAATGTGAAAAGTCCGCTGTTGAATTTAAATCAGAGCCTTTTATCAGCTGTTTGGTCAGTTTTTGTTCTTTCAGTTTGACGTTGCTCTCTGATTCGTAGATTCTGCTCAGATTTTTGGGTCCATGGCCTCAGTTCAGACGTCTAAACACAGAGCTGAGTATCTACTTACTCAGTTAATCCTTTAAAGCCTGATCCAAGAATAAAACAAAACAGAAAAGTCCTTTTTTAAAGTCTTTATTTGGCCTTTTAACAAAATATGTAAAAAGAAAAAAACAGAAATACATTTTTAATATTAATAATTTATTACTATGCGATAAGTCAAGATTATTTGTTGTGTAGTCTTCTATCAGGTGTATCTGAAAATAAAATAAAATAGGATTTTGAGCAAAGTTTTTACGATTAAATTATGCAAAAGGTGTCAGACGCAAAACATTTCAGAAACTGTATGAATCAATTTTCTGTTTTGTTTTATTCTTGGATCAGGCTTTAAAGGGTTAAGTGATTATATTTTGATAGTTTGTTCATAGTCTTGTTAATCTTGCTTTGGTCCTTTGCTTCCACTCTCTGAGTGTCACGTCTGGGGGAATGTCTGGTGTGTTGTCATGTCTTGATTACCTGTTGTGTTCACCTGGGGTTCCCCTCCCTCATGTGTTTAAATAGTCCTCGTTTCCCATGTCCTGTGCCAGTGCGTGTTCGTATTTCGTCTTTCTGTTTTCGTCACCCCACGTCAGGTTTGATTTTGTCACTGCCTAGTTCACTTTATTGCCATAGTCTTGTTTTTGTACCATAGCCATGTTTTTGCCATAGCCTTGTTTACCTTATTTGATACTTTGTTCATGTTTTTGTCACAGCCATGTTTTCGTCACAGTTTTGTTAATCTTGATTTGATACTTTGCCATAGCCTTGTTTACTTTATTTGATACTTCATGTTTTTGTCATAGCCATGTTTTGTCACAGTTTTGTTAATCTTGATTTGATACTTTGCCATAGCCTTGTTTACTTTATTTGATATTTTGTGTTCATACTCCAGTTAACCTTGCTTTGTTACTTTGCTCATAGTTTTCACAGCCTTGCTTTGAACTTTGTCTGGACATCCACTCTTTGTGAGTGTATTTTTGTTGAAAATAAAACACTTGTTTTTGCATCTCTGCGACTGAGTCCTCCCTTCAAGACCCACCTCCCTGACACCAGTGGTGGGAAGTAACGAAGTACAAGTACTTCGCTACTGTACTTAAGTACAATTTCCGTGTATCTGTACTTTACTTAAGTAGATTTAATAATGGATACTTTCTACTTTTACTCCACTACATTTAACAGTAAGTATCTGTACTCTCTACGTCACTACATTTCTATACAGCGTTTCGTTACTCGTTACATCCAAGACGCATTTCGGTTTTTTGATTTGTTCGTTAGTTTGAAAGTATCCAATGGCGAGAGCAGAATCAGTCCGCTGAACCAATCCAAAGCGGGAAATAACCATCAGGCCCTCCCTCAAGAAGAGCAGCACAGTACCAGGACCTGCATAAAATATCTAAATCTAAACTGTCACAGGGGGTAAACACAAAAAAAACATGCTGTATCTGCAGCATTGCTCATTAAAATGGTACATTACTGATTTATTACAACTAAATACGATAGGTACACTTAATGACATTACATAAGCCGTTAGCTATTATGGTTGGCAAGTACTTTTACTTTTAATATTTAAGTAGTTTTAAAAGCTTGTACTTTCTTACTTTTACTTAAGTAAAAATAATAATGTGGTATTTTGACTTTTACTTGAGTAAATTGTTGTCTGTGTATTTGTACTTTTACTTAAGTATTTGTATGAGTACTTTCTCCACCACTGCCTGACACTGAGAGTGCGCTTTTGGTTAAATAAAACCTTTGAATCACGATCTATGTCTCTGCATCTGGGTCCTGCTGTGAGTCCCATTCTGTCAGGAACATTTGGGCTCCCACCTCTGCATCCTGCTGCATTTCCTCTCTATTTCCTCTGCAGATGTTTGGTTTGTGGCACGGGTTTCTGCAGGTTGGATTTCCTTTGTGCTCGTGTGCTCAGGGCCAGGTCACGGTGAGGTAATGCAGCTGTAAAAAACGCGTTTTTTTTTCCTCTCACCGGCCTCCTCCGCTGACCTTAAGGGTGTCGGAGCTGTTAAAATGAATCACGGTCACTGTTACGATAACGGCAGCAGACAGGACGTTTCTCACTCGAATGATGTCATTTCTAACCCCATTAAAGCTAAAACGAGATAGCTGCATTAAGTCATAACCCACTGTTAAGCACTAATTACTCCTAATTATAATTCATGTGTAGTTATTGACTAAATCTCCTGTGAATGCTGGGAAAATATAGATGTGGATGAATTTTATTTTGTCCAATTTAATCATGAATGACAAGAAAGAAAAAAAAAAAGACAACTTTTTTTAAAGCCTTAAATTTATTTAAATTGTATACATACCAAATCTGAAAATTAATTACTAGATTAGATGAATTAATCTTGATTGTAA
>JABUIW010043260.1:54256-65766 GCA_013363375.1 Menidia beryllina | reverse complement strand
CATGAATGACAAGAAAGAAAAGAAAAAAAGACAACTTTTTTTAAAGCCTTAAATTAGTTTAAATTATATACATACCTTAACTCTGAATATTAATTACTAGATTAGATTAATTACTCTTGATTGTAATTCATGTGTAGTGTCGTTCCTTATTGACTGAATCTCTTGTGAATGCTGGAAAAATATAGATGTGGATGAATTTTATTTTGTCCAACTTAATCATGAATGACAAGAAAGAAAAAAAAAAAGACAACTTTTTTTAAAGCGTTAAATTAGTTTAAATTATATACATAATCTGAAAATTAATTACTAGATTAGATTAATTAATCTTAATTGTAATTCATGTGTAGTGTCGTTCCTTATTGAGTAAATCTCCTGTGAATGCTGGAAAGATATAGATGTGGATGAATTTTATTTTTGTTCAACTTAATCATGAATGACAAGAAAGGAAAAAAAGACAACTTTTTTTTTTTAAAGCCTTAAATTACTTTGAATGATATAAATACCTAAACTCTGAAGATGTTCCAACCACATATAGCTCATTTGTGTTGTTGGAAAATGTCTGCTCCCAATATCATTTAATAGGTGAATCATTAAAAAATCAGCAGTAAGCTTCACTTTTTTTTGTTAACTGTCAGAAGCACATTAATATCGTGTCTTTTTAAAAAAGACTTAAAGCTCATTTTACCAAACTGTTCTGTATGTGTGGTAGGTTCACCATCATTTGCATGTGCGTCAGACTTCTACACTTTTCTAAATTCTGAACTTGTTTTTTTAACCCTGTTTAATCTATCAAAAGCTAAGATATGTAGTAAAAGCAGACCCTTTCAGGTTATTGATTCCTCTCTGTTTCTGCTGTCAGTCACATCTGATCAATGTTTTCCTCCGTTTGTTGTCTTCGGTTTTCTATGGACCTTACATTGAAAAATGACAAATGTCTTGATGAAAACAACTAAATTGGATCATGTTTTCACTTGTAAAAGGTGGACTTCAAATGCATCTCAAGTTCATTAGCTTGTGGATTTATTCATCCATTAATTGCTAAATGGATCCATTAATTGATAAACTAATTCCACTTCAAGTCTTCAAGTGGAATTGCTCAACTCTGTCTTCATTTCTATTAACACATACTGTAAGTCATCAAAACACTTTTGCTTGTCAAGATAGAAATGCCAGAGGACATTTCAAGCCTGGGAAATTTTCATCTCCAGCAGACTGAAGAAATGCAATTAGAAAACCCCCCCTTGCGGATCACATTACAAACACAAACCCGAATCAGGGCACCGCTAATGGCAGTGACAAATGGAGATAATCAGCAAACAGGCAGGGCATTTGTTTGTGGATTCTGGTGATGAATATGACCAGAATGTACAGTTTGAGTGCTGCAGATGTGAGGGAAATGCAGACATTTTCATTTTATTTGCAGTCAGGTCGTCCTAATGATGAGAGAAGACACCAGAATGAGGTGAACAAAGTGTAAAAAAAGCTAATTTGATAAAAAAACAAAGCTCAAATGGTTCATTTTCAGTGGTTAGGCAGTGGCTCTTTTACATGATGCACAAAGCAGAAGAATGAATCTGTAAACGGAGCAGGAAATTTAGAAAAAACACTTGAATTAAATCAACTTATGAATTCGACTCAATACAATGTAAGACATAATGCTGAGCCAAAACCTTTCATGTAAAAAACAGCGTTTTAGTTTCTCCATCTTTGATGTTTTATTCAAACGGATTTGAAAGAGAATCTGAACTAAATGGAGACTTTTTAATTCACTCTGCAGCACGCAGAGAAGAGATACTATCCTTCCCAGTCCTACATAGCTCTATATTCCTTTAGGTTGCATTAAAAAGTGCCTACATCCCCTAGAAAAGTGGGACAGGTTCTGTGGAGCCTTAGATAAAAAACCTGGGGCAGAAAAGTAACAAATTGGAACAAAAAAGAGCGCAATTTCCTGCTTATGTACTTTAAATGGGTTAACAAGTTAGTTTCCTGAGCATCAGAACTTGTAACTTAATGTATGATTGTGCAGTATTGTGGATTATTTCTCATGAAATAACAGGAAATACAGGAAAATGAGTTTTGACTGATTTATTCAGCGTTCTTATACATCAAGTCTGTATCCAAAAGTCACACTTAGCGCTTAAATACTTGTAATCATACTTGAAAAAGGAACATGAGTGTGAGCATATCATGTTAAGTGTGATAATCACACAGAAAAAAAAACTAACAGGACCGATTTAACCAGTGTTTTAAAAAAAAGTGAAACTATTAACCAGAATCAGAAAATTGTTACAGTATTGACCTTTTATCCAGCGGTTTATGTCATGAGGGTGGATCTCGGTAGGAGGACTCAGTCGCGGAGATATGTGAAACAAACAAGGGTTTATTGGAACAAAAAGGCACTCAAAACGAGTGGATGGAAGACATGGTTCAAAACATTGCTGTGAAAAACTATGAGCAAAGTAACAAAGCAAGGTTAACTGGAGTATGAACACAAAGTATCAAATAAAGTAAACAAGGCTATGGCAAAGTATCAAATCAAAATTAACAAAACTGTGACAAAACATGGCTGTGAAAACTATGAGCAAAGTAACAAAGCAAGGTTAACTGGAGTATGAACACAAAGTATCAAATAAAGTAAACAAGGCTATGGCAAAGTATCAAATCAAAATGAACAAAACTGTGACAAAACATGGCTATGACAAAAACATGAAGTATCAAATAAGGTAAACAAGGCTATGGCAAAGTATCAAGTCAAGATTAACAAAACTGTGACAAAACATGGCTATGACAAAAACATGGCTGTGGCAAAAACATGACTATGGCAATAAGGAAAACAAGGCTATGGCATGGCTGTGAGAAAAATCAAACCTGACGTGGCGTTGGGTGACGAAAAGCAAAAACGCACTAGCACAGGACATGGGAAACGAGGACTATTTAAACACATGAGGGAGGGGAACCCCAGGTGTACACAATAGGTGATCAACACATGACAACACACCAGATATTCCCCCAGACGTTACAGTTTATCTGAAAATATTAGTTATATTTCCATTTTGTAGTGTAGTATTACACTTTAAGACAGCCTCCTTCTCCATGATTTCACGTGTAATCACGATCTTGATCTGCATCGTTATGCTTGAATCAGTAAATTAAGTCATTAAACTGTTGTGATTGTAAGCTTATGGTCCCACTCACTCATCAGACGCCCTCAGGGAGCTAAAAAAAAAAAACTTCCAGCGTGTTATGTGCTGTTTTAAGATCTGGAAGCCTTCTGTTTCTGTTTGTGCCGTCGTTCATTTACAGTGGGGGAAATAAGTATTTGACCCCTTGCTGATTTTGCAGGTTTGCCCACTTACAAAGAATGCTTCTTTTTCCTCATCAGATGGTTATCAATTTTTATAAATTCATATGATGTGATTTTCTGGAATTTTCTTTGTGATTCTGTCTTTCACTGTTAGCATGTACATATGATTAAAGTTATAGATCGTTGCATTCTTTGTAAGTGGGCAAACCTGCAAAATCAGCAAGGGGTCAAATACTTATTTCCCCCGCTGTAGATCTAAACTATTCCCCCCACCCGAGAACCCACCAATAGGCTTCCAGCCTTTGCTCCCTGTGAGGGAATTCACCCCCTGCTGGAAAGGGAAGGGACCAAAAAAGGAGGATAAAACGTCACAGGATCAAAAAAAGTCCCATTTTGATGAGAGTTTGACTGAAAGATGGCAGTTTTCCAGCTTTAGAGAAATGCACCTGTGGATATAAACAGCTCCAGGCAAAAGACTTTAAGAGACGTTCAGCCCAGAAACACGTTCGCTTCCAACTTCAGACGCATCTGGAGCCTCAACAACAAAACGATTCCTGTTGAAATTTCAGGTTTTAACCCTATAATGCCAAATGTGTCATATCTAATTCATACGGTTTCTGAAGTCTTTTGGATCTGAGACTTTCTGCATCATTCAGTGGTAAAAGCTTTGCTCAAACCCCTGTTGTACACATTAAGATATACCTGAGTAGAAGACTACATATAATATATATATAATATATTTCTGACTTATTGCACGCTAATTTGATCAAAATAATTTCTGTTTTTTTTCTTCATATGTTGTTGAGGGGCCAAAGAAAGACTTCAGACTAAAAAAAATCCAATATTCTTCCTATTTTTCTTGGATCAGGCTTTAAAGGGTTAAAAAAATCCCGAACTACCAAGTTTCTGTTTCTGAGATTATGAGGCTTGACCTTTTCTCAAAGGCCCGTTTCGTCTGATTAAAGCTGCTCAGGTATCGTCCTTTAAAACTTTAAAATCCTGATTCTGCTGCTATTCTCCTGCTGTTAGCAGCATTGATTGTCTGGTCACATTTGCCAACTTTGCCGAGTGTTAATCAGGAACTGATTAGAGGCAGAGGGTGGAAAAGAGCCGGGATTGTAATTGATTTGCTCCAGCTAAGGACTGAGATTAGTTACTTAAAGGGGAATGTCAAGTGCTTTAATAATTAATGCATGTTATTGCTGTTCCTCGGGACAGAATTAAAAGTCGGAGATGGAGTTCCTCCTGGCCTTAAAAAGTTGTTTGCCTCGTTCATTATCTGCAAATGCAACAGTTACTTCTTTAGTTTCTGGTTTAAGGGGAGAGCTGTGTATATTTAAATACTCTGAGTGATCTGTCTTGAGGCAAAGGAATAATATATGTGGATTCATCATGGGTGAAAGCTGCATAACTCCTGCAAAGCCTTTCTGCAGAGTGAGCGTTCAGGAAAGGCAAGTCAGACCTTTTTACGTCCACAGTCAAAAACAATGCCCTTGAAAACTGTGGTGCAAATTGGGTTTATGTCCAGGGAATTAACCATTTAAAGCCCGATCCAAGAAAAATAGGAAGAATATTGGATTTGTTTTAGTCTGAAGTCTTTCTTTGGCTCCTCAACAACATATGAAGAAAAAAAAACAGAAATCATTTTGGTCAAATTAGCGTGCCATAAGTCATTTGGCATTATAGGTTTAAGACCCCCAAAACAGCACAAAAAACAGCTTTAACCCTTTAAAGCCCGATCCAAGAAAAAAAAATTTTTTAGTCTAAAGTCTTTCTTTGGCCCCTCAACAACATATGAAGAAAAAAAACAGAAATTATTTTGATGATGACTGAATGATGCAAAAGTCTCAGATCCAAAAGACTTCAGTAACCACATCTATCAAATGACACATTTCGCATTAAATAGGGCTAAATCCTGCCTTATGCAGAGAGTAACATTAGAAAAAAATGCAGCAAATCAGCTCTCGGTGGAAAAAAAAAACAGGATACAGGTGCAGCCGGAAAAAAAGCTGAGTGGGCAAATTACGGGTATTTGATGAAAATGCACCGTGGCTTTTCTAGTCGGACTCTGAACATAACCCCACCCGGGCTAGTTCGGTGCTAAATTTCAGTCGGAGACTAAGCTGAAATCTATTTCCCTCTCCTCTCAGAGTGGGAGATGAAGGAGGGAATGTTTCATTCAGGGTGACGTCTCCGTCTGAAATAATGTAGCCACAGGAAATCCACAGGGACTATTATCATAGATCTCGCTTTGCTTAGTTTTTTTTTCGTCTCTTCGTCTGTTTTTTTCTGTACCTCTTATTCTGTCTATCCGCAAAAATCTATGACACAGGTTATTATATATATATTCCCTGTTTTTTCTCCTTATTTCCTCTCCTCTGAAGTCAGTTTGTTGTGTTTTTTTTTTTGCAATTACAGGTACTTTCTTCAAGGCCATCACATAAGAAAACATTATTTTCTTTGCTAGCTATTCTTCCTGTGTCATGTGGAATACTTTAGTTTTATTTCCACCTCTGCCTCCATATATTTTAGGTTAAATCTACACTTTCTGCTTGTTTCTTTCCTTCCCTCATTTCCCTGATTGTTTTTTCCTGCTTTCACTTTTTTCCCCGGTTCCTTTTCTATGTCTGGTCAGTGGTGGAGAAAGTACTCATGCAATGTACTTAAGTAAAAGTACAAATAAACAGACAAAAATTTACTCAAGTAAAAGTCAAAGTACCACATTATTATTTTACTTAAGTAAAAGTAAGAAAGTACAAGCTTTTAAAACTACTTAAGTATTAAAAGTAAAAGTACTTGCCAACCAGAATAGCTAACGGCTTATATAATGTCATTAAGTGTACCTATCGTATTTAGTTGTAATAAATCAGTAATGTACCATTTTAATGAGCAATGCTGCAGATAAAGCATGTTTTTCTTGTGTTTACCCCCTGTGACAGTTTAGATTTAGATATTTTATGCAGGTCCTGGTACTGTGCTGCTCTTCTTGAGGGGGGGCCTAATGGTTATTTCCCGCTTTGGATTGGTTCAGCGGACTGATTCTGCTCTCGCCATTGGATACTTTCAAACTAACGAACAAATCAAAAAACCCAAATGCGTCTTGGATGTAACGAGTAACGAAAACGCTGTATAGAAATGTAGTGAAGTAGAAAGTACAGATACTTACTATTAAATGTAGTGGAGTAAAAGTAAAAGTAGAAAAGTAGAAAGTATCCATTATTAAATCTACTTAAGTAAAGTACAGATACACGGAAATTGTACTTAAGTACAGTAACAAAGTACTTGTACTTCGTTACTTCCCACCACTGGTGGGTTGTGTTTTTTTTTTGCAATTACAGGTACTTTCTTCAAGGCCATCACATAAGAAAACATCATTTTCTTTGCTAGCTATTCTTCCTGTGTCATGTGGAATACTTTAGTTTTATTTCCACCTCTGCCTCCATATATTTCAAGTTAAATATACACTTTCTGCTTGTTTCTTTCTTTCCCTCATTTCCCTGATTTTTTTTCATGCTCTCACTTTTTCCCCAGTTCCTTTTCTACGTCTGGTCTTGTCTTTCCTCTGTTCTCCTTCCTATATACATCTCTAATCTCTCCGTGTATCGCTGCCATATAAATAATTGATGGTTTTTCCTTGTGTAGTTAAAGGGCAGCTGAAGTCCAGAGGACGACATCAATACTGAGCTAAGAGTAGAGCTGCTGCTAGCACACTGGTTCCCCACAGTTTCACCGATATGAAAGAAATAATAACATACTCAGATTTGACCAAAAAAATGAGGTGGTTTCATTTTTTCTGAAGACTTGTGGCTTTTTCCAGTTCATTCAAACGACCCTTAAAGCCTCAAACTGAGCTGGACTCATTATTACATTATTGTGTATTTTGCTTTTTTGTGTGTATTTGTGTGTTTTTTTATGTTATGCTGTTGACTGTTTGTACACTAACACCAGTATTATTTGATTTATAGAAGAGGTCCTTATTGTTACGAGAATTTATCTTGTTTATCTTCATTTATCTTTCATATAGAATTTTCTTTGGTGCATCAGACTTGTGTTTTTCTACATATTTAGAGATTAAAATGCACTATATTACCAATGAGAAAGAGGCAGGGCACTGGAGATGGTGTGTGTTGCTTTTTTGTGTGTATTTTGTGTGTTTTTTATGTTATGCTGTTGACTGTTTGTACACTAACTCCAGTATTATTTGATTTGTAGAAGAGGTCCTTATTGTTACAAAGATTTATCTTGTTTATCTTCATTTATCTTTCATATAGAATTTTCTTTGGTGCATCAGACTTGTGTTTTTCTACATATTTAGAGATTAAAATGCAGTATATTACAAATAAGAAAGAGACAGGGCTCTGGCTCTGACATATTATGTTCAAAACATGTCTTTGTGCAAAATAAAGCTGGGCTGATCAATACCGTTTAAAAACCAAAAGGATGAGTCGAGCTCACAGGAAACAAAAACTTGTACTAAATGTCACTCTTTGACCCGATTTAACGAATTTCTACCATTAATTTGTGCACTCGGGCTCTGATTCATTCTGATTGGTGGAGATTAAGCTCTAAAATGTCAAATTAAGAGAACAGAAAGAGAAACATCGGCGAAATCTCATTTTACTTTGCTCTGAAAAAGACGGGAGATTACATTAATCACGCAAATGAAAAATAACAATTATAGATTTTGTTTTGTTTCTTAAGGAGAATAAAAACTGCAACTTGATTGAGAAACTTGATTTTTCTTAAAAGGAAGCGCTGGACATTTGGATGGACATTAAATCCTGAAGGGAAAATTAAATGGAGCTAGCTGTAACGGACCCTCCAAAGATCAGAAGTACACCAGAGGTTCAGCCACTCGATTTTATTGTCTGCATTCATGAAAAACAAAGTTAGTGAGACCAGGGCTTCCTCCTGTTGACTGCAACTAAAATTCAACCGAAAAAAGAAATACAAATTCAAGATCTTTCATGACGCACATCACTGTGTGGTTACCATAGAAATATATTACAGCTCATTTATAACTCGTTTACATCATGTTCAATCATCACTTTTTAAGCAAATCATGTCATTTTTATTTACATACAGTCGTATTAAATTAATAATTTATAATTACTGTGTGTTTTATTCATTGAAATATTTTTATATATCCGGAGCGCTAGTAAACACTAGGGATGGGAATCTTCACCACCAAGGCGATACGATACACATCTCCATACACAGCCAACGATTCGATACATTCACGATTCATGGAATTTCTAGTGATAAGATTCGATACGATTCTCCAACCTCCCGCGATCCGGTGCGATACAGAACGATCTAAATTTAAAATGCTGCGATACAGTGCGATACGATATGATACAATACGATGCGATGCAATGCAGAAGAAAAGTACACCATGGACTACATAGTTCAAGTTATAGCACGCAAGCTAACTGTGCCTTTTATTTTGAAACAAAGGAAGTGCAACTTAGAGAGTGATTGTCTCTCTGAAACTTTACAAGTGTAAACTTCAAACAAAAATAACATGTAAATGTATTATCTCTGTTTCGTTTTCCTCCATGCTAACGTGGTTTCTAGCTTGCCGCCTCTGTCCTCTTCCAAAGCGAGTTTAGACCCTCCTACTCGCGCGAGGCTTGGGGCGAGACTTGAGTGGCAGAGAGACTAGCATGCACGCCGTAGGCAGGCAACAGGGATGGAAAGAAACGCAACTAAAACTCAAAGACACGTTTCTAAAAAGTTATAATAATAGAAGATAATAATCGGTTTGTATCGATGCAGGTAGTTTTGATACGATGCGTCTCGAGTTTATGTGCGGTTTTTACCGATGCAGACGTTTGCAAATCGATGCAACCGTATCGCACAGGTCGTTCCGATGTTCCGATACGCATCGGTGAATCTTGCCATGCCTAGTAAACACGGCTTACCTCCAGCCCGGGAAAATCTAGGTGGAGGTACGGCAAGCGCCAGCGCCAAAAAAGCGCCAACGCAAAAAGCAGTCATGAAGGCCCATGGTCAACGAAGTGAATGCATTCAGTACACATTTAACATAGTTTCAAACAAATAACAAAAAAAAGGAACATAAAGATTTTGGTAAGAATTCTCTCTCTACAAAATGGAGCATGTATTTAAACTCCGTTACACTAGCCAAGTATTACTGTTGGAGGAGGAGGAGGAGGAGGAGGAGGAGGAGGAGGAGGAGGAGGAGGAGGAGGAGGAGGAAGATGATGATGAAGAAAAACTCCACAAAGAAAAGTGTTTTTCATCTGCAAAAACATTGTTGCTTTCATCTGTTCCCACTATCTCTGCTCTGCTCGTAATGTGTCAGCGGGCACTCTAAAGTTCATGCGAGTGCGTTTTTATTTACAGGAGAAAACATACAGATGAAAAGTGCACCGAAACTGCCGGGAACATTTTCCCGTCAAATAGACTATGCAATTTAAAGACGTTGGGCTGCATCACCCGACGTTTTTTCCATTTTTTTCTTAGAAAAAAAGACGTTCTGCGATCGTTCGTGTCCGTTGTAGTATTTTGTGTAGTTTCCACCCCCCCGCTAAACTCTGCCTGCCAATCTTACTGGGCAATATTTCACAGTGCTGTTGTTTTTTTTTATGGAATATAGCAAACTGCCCTCGTAAATGTTCTTTATTTCAACCCATTTTTCTCAACAGATACACACAAATCCCACATCCTGATACAGTCACAGGACCAGTAGAAATAACACGCATTCAAATCTAAGATGGTTTAAGGTTCATGACAGAGCGATAGCTTATTTATTCTAAACGTGGAAAATCTTAAAACTGTTTGTTCAATTTAACCCTTTAAGGCCTGATCCAAGAATAAAACTAAACTTACTTTTTTTGGTTTTGAGTGTTCATTTGGCCTTTTAACAAAATATTCAAAAAGAAAAACAAAAATAATTTTTCAATTTTTTAATAATTCTTTAATAATAATAATAAATAAATAAATAAATAAATAAATAAATAAATAAATAAATAAATAAATAAATAAATAAATAAATAAATAAATAAATAAAAAATTTAATAAACACAAAACAGAAAATTACTTTTTTTTGGTTTGAAGTTTTTATTTGGCCTTTTAACAAAATATGTAAAAAGAAAAAACAAAAATATATTTTTAATATTAATAATTTATTACTATGCGATAGGTCCAGATTATTTTTTGTGTAGTCTTCTGCCCCCTGTTATCAGGTGTATCTGATTGTGTACAATAGGATTTTGAGCAAAATTTTTTACCATTAAATTATGCAAAAGGAGTCAGACGCAAAACATTTCAGAAACCGTATCAGATATGACACATTTAGCATTATTAGGTTAAGAATAATTTGGACTCTCATGGTTATGCAGGTGAAGGACGATTTGTAATTCCTAGGGTGAAAACTAATGTTCTCAAATGCAGCTTTACTTACAGAGCAAAGAAAGAATGGAACTCATTTCCACTAATTCTCATAAAAAATGTACATAAGTCTGCTTTTATAATGAAACTTAAAAAGTTTTTAGGAACAACTTATCTATAAATGAAGTACTTTCATATTCTAATTTATCGTAACTTATTAATAAAATGTTAAAATTTTACATTTTAAATGGTAACTTTCCCCTTTTCTATGAATTCATAAAATATTTAAATTTTAAATTTTAATTTAAATGGCAAAACCATGAGAGTCCAAATTCATAGAAAAGGGGAAAGTTACAATTTAAAACTTTAAATTAAAATTTAGAATTTGATATGTATATGATATTTGTCATATGTCGAACATGTTCATGAATTTACATTTTATACTGTATTTTTAATGATGTGCACCCCAGGAAGAGTAGCTGGGTGTAAAGCACAGCTAATGGGGATCCTGATAATAAATAAACAAATAAACAAACAGTTACACCTCTACTAAGACATTCAAAAATGAATAAACTGTGAGATAAAGCTGTGGCTAATCTTTCTCCAAGGCCGATTTCAACCTGGAAAGACTCCCACAGATTATGCCAATTAGAGAGATTTATGGATAAATCAGAAAGTTATTTGGACCCCGGCAGAAGATGTGAAAGCTGTCAAGGGCAGTGAACTTGGATGGCCATTGTAGGATTAGATAGATAGATAGATAGATAGATAGATAGATAGATAGATAGATAGATAGATAGATAGATAGATAGATAGATAGATAGATAGATAGATAGATAGATAGATAGATAGA
>JABUIW010043260.1:26609-42689 GCA_013363375.1 Menidia beryllina | reverse complement strand
TGGCAAAATCCTAAATAAAGTTAACAAGACTATGGCAAAATCCTAAATAAAGTTAACAAGACTATGGCATGGCTGAGGTAAAAACAAAACTATGGCACGAAAAGCTAGACTGTGGCAAAATATCAAGGAGTAAACAAGGCTGTGGCAAAGGTGCAAAAATCAAAACCTTACGTGGCGAGGGGTGAGGAAAAACTCACAAAAACTCACAAAGACACTGGCCCAGGACATGGGAAACGAGGACTATTTAAACACATGAGGGAGGGGAACCCCAGGTGAACACAATAGGTAATCAAGACATGAAGAGACACCAGACATTCCCCCAGACGTGACAAAAAGCAACTACAGTAATGTTTGATATTGACCCAGTTTACACAGAACAAGTTATTCGTCGCGCATTTTTTCATAGCTCTACAACAATTGTCCAATCAATTCAGTCCAGCAGAAACTGGACTCAGAAGTCTTGTAAATAGCCGTTCTCTGGACATTGGTAGAGGTTTTTTCTCAGATATGTTCATACTTTCTCCAATATAACCTGCAGAATGTATCATACATGCTCAATTAATCATTTGTTCTGTGTAAACTGGGTCAATATCAAACATTAGTTGCTTTTTGTCACGTCTGGGGGAATTTCTGGTGTCTCGTCATGTCTTGATTACCTATTGTGTTCACCTGGGGTTCCCCTCCATCATGTGTTTAAATAGTCCTCGTTTCCCATGTCCTGTGCCAGTGCGTTTTCATCTTTCGTCTCCCCACGTCATGTAAGGTTTTGAATATTTCCCATAGCCATGTTTTGCCACAGCCTTGCCACAGTTGTGTTAATCTTTGTTTTGTTACTTTGCCATAGCCTTGTTTTGACCACTGCCATGTTAATCTCGTTTGTACTTTTGCCACAGTCTTGTTTTGATACTTTGCCACAGTTTTGTAACCTTGCTTTGTTACTGTGCTCATAGTTTTGCCACAGCCCTGTTTTTTGAACCTGTTTTTTGTTACAATAAACCCTGTTTTCTGCATCATCTTGAGTCCTCCATCAAGATCCACCCTCCTGACAACAATAAGAACAAAACATTTTCCTACCAAACGAATATGTTGCTTTTTTTCATCGTATTATTAGAACAAGAATAAAACAAGTGGAAAGTCATCAGTTTTAATCTGTTCATTTATTTCCACAGTCATCTGATCAGGATGCTGAGCATGAGGTCTCTTTGCCTCAGGCATTATGCTATTAAGCCCCAAAATCCTTCTTACAATCCTACATTGTTAATTTGGGATGAATTTTTCTTTCACCGGTTGATTTTGGATGGCTGAAAATGAAAATAAACAAGAGACCAAGGTTTGTAAGACACTGTGTGAGACATTTATGAAACGTTTTACATAATTCAAGCCCAGTGTCATCAGAAAAACCTTTAGAAAAGTAAACAGCAGAAAGTAAATTGGGGCAGTGTTGGTTTGAAAGATTTAGAATGACTATATTTTATTTAAAGATACTACTCCAAATGTTGTATTATTTGTTATAATGCTGATGTATACAGGGCACTGCAGTTGTAAATAAGTAAATAATGTTTTCTGTAACATTTTGGTTGTTAAAACTATTTAATTTAGTTATCTAAAACAAACTAATTGAATTTTGAAACTGTGAAACAAAATTTACTTGTTAAATCCTTGTTAATTACCCAAACTCCATAAACATGACCACACATTCGGCATAGTTGTAATTTAAATTAAATGATTAATTAAGCTTATATAGATATTTTACAAGAAAACATAAACGCATGGAAGTTTGTTTGACCATTTAAATACATTAAATTACCTCATATTTAGTGTATGTGGTCATTCCTAAACCTTTAGCTAAAAAGGCAGCAGTCTAAACGTGTCACGTAACCTGCTGTTACATAAAGAATAATCATATATATACATTCGTTAAATTCAAATGATGTATTCCCAAAACGGAACTATTAGCATTTATTAGCAAGAAGGTATGTCTATTATCTGTTAAATAGTTCTTAAATGGGGCTCTCAAGCTTATTAGTTTATGTCAAACATCACATGTGTAGACCTAAAAAGCACCAATAACATTTTCTGGTTTTCAGACAAAGTAAAAACAAGAACTGAGTTTATTTCTTCTCCGGAAGTTAGGGAAATCTTGTTAATGCAAAAGTGCAAAAAGAAAGAACAACTTTGCCCCCAACAGCCTCTGGTAATAAGACATTCAACATAATACAGCTAGTTATCAAAAACTGGTTAATAATAATAATAATAATAATAATAATAATAATAATAATAATAATAATAATAATAATAATAATAATAATAATAATAATTCCATTTTTGAATGGTCAGTGTTCACACTAAACAGTTTATAAAAAAGAAATAAAAAGGGAGCCTTATACCCTCAAAGACTTAGACATGGTCTAAAAACAACCTTATAAATCTGAGTATAGATGCAGAAAAAAGCCTGCTAGTGAGAACGAAAACTGTCTGATTGCTGTGATGGTTTTTAACAGCATCACACTGTTTAGAGGTGTCTGAATAACTGACTGAAAATCACCTTTCACAAAAAAGAGGAAAAAACTAACGTCTCTCTAAGCAATATCTGAGCATCATAAATCACTTTTATTACATGGATCACTTGTATTTTCAACCAGAAAAGACAGATTCGCTAAAAAGAAAATCTTCGTGGACTAAACTGGGATTAGTTGAGAGCACTTGAATATTATTCTAATTACTAGTAATGAGCTCCATTCAAAAGCAGTTTGTTTAGCAAATCCAAAGAGTAAGTGGGCGCTTTTGAACCTTCAATGTGCATTTTTTAGACCTCAGAAAACATGCAGAACCACCTGAATAATTGCATTCATTAGTCCTGACTCTGAATTAAACATGTCATTAAACGTCATGTTTTAACCCTGTAAAGCCAAATGTATCATATCTGATTCATACGGTTTCTAAAATGTTTTGCGTCTGACACCTTTTGCATAATTTAATGGTAAAAACTTTGCTCAAAATCCTATTTTACACAATCAGATACACCTGATAACAGGGGGCAGAAGACTACACAAAAAATAATCTTGACTTATTGTACACTAATTTGATCAAAATAATTTCTGTTTTTAGTAATAAATTATTGATAAATTATTAATTATTAATATTAAAAATGTATTTCTGTTTTTTCTTTTTACATATTTTGTTAAAAGGCCAAATAAGGAATTCAAACCAAAAAAAAAAAGTAATTTTCTGTTTTGTTTTATTCTTGGACCAGGCTTTAAAGGGTTAAATAAATGTTAAATGTATAAGCAGTTGTTATAGAGAGAGTTGAATCTCTTTTGGAATTTGGTCCAAAAGGGAGAGGAAACCACAAGGTGCTTTGCCTTTGGTCTTATGGTGCCTCCCTAAAGTCTGCCCCTCTCCCCGAGCATTAGGGAGGGCAGACAGAATCCTGATCAGGTTAAACCCGGCGGTACAGAAAGCTTTGCTGGTGGAAACCGTATTTTAAAGAGAGACTCGGCTCCTCGGGGAACCACAGAGAGAAGAGCGTGATCTGCTTAAAGATTCTGCATTTTAGGGCAGAGTGAGAGCAGTTCTTTACTCAGTACTCTGCCAAACAGCCCATAGTACACTGAATTTTTTAATTTCTGGACAGTTAACTCATTGACTGGCAGCCATTTTCAGAACAGAGTCCCATACTGCCAGAGTTTTTGGAGCATTTTGACTGATTTTTCAAGAGCCACAGAATAGTTTGTGCTATGACTATGTAAACACCGAACACACCAAAAGAAAGAGTAGACTCTCTTCTTTCATCAGGAAAAAAAATGTGTTTCTACCTTATTCCGTTCTTCCTCGACTTGCGTCTCACCGGCGACATGTTCTCTCATAGCGAACCGTTCCCTTTTTCTTATTTGCCTACAGTCTATGCTCATCTCCCATCAAAAGTGGCACTGCCCCCTAGAGGGTCAATTTGTTACTACATACTCTGTCTAGAAGCCGATATTTACGGACAAGCTTTAGCAGATCGTCCCCCAGCCACTCGCGTTGAAAAACATAAAAGACGTCTATAGACGTCTTTGGCAGCCAATGAGTTAATTATAGTTCAAATTATTGTTGTTACAACGCAGTGCATGACCGTGCATTTCACACCTAGGCCTTCAGTAGTGCTCTGTCTGAATCAATTCACCCCTCATTAACTATTTGATGGTTATAAAAATGATCTTATTATGTAGAAATACAGTAGAGATGTCCCGATCCAGCTTTTTGTATCAAAGTTTAAAGTTATTTATCTACTTGCTTAGTTGTCAGACTCATGTTGAACAGGGATTTACTCTGATAACAACTTAATGGTTAGGACACAGACCTGTGGGTTACAGATGCTAATGCTAATGCTAATGCTCGTGTGGGATCGGACTTTAAAAACAATGGATCTGGAGTCTGGATCGGCATTTTCTCCTACCAGCCGATACGATCCAAATATCGGATCGGGACCAGCCTACAGTATAAAGATCAGACAAAAAACAAAAAAACATCAATAATGTCCTCATAAACTGGCAATATTATTTAGGAAAATAGCAACATTTTACTCACTTACTTTTCTTGAAAAGTCCGTTTTGAAAATGGCCTTGACAGTAAATCTGCCACCAAATCATAAAATAGCTATTACACCAACACAACTAAGATATATTTCGGTTTGTTTGCTATCTTAGGTACATTATCTGACTATCCAATCAGCGGGTGTGAATACGGTGACGTAGCTTTTGGCCTTCTAGAAGGCCCTGGTGTCACCAACTTAAAATCTGATTGGTTACAGCAACAGCGTACTCGACATGTATTTTCTGTTGGGGGGGGGGGGGGGGCCTGCAGAACGGATTGTGAAGGCCTCCAGGCAGACATCTTTGATTTTGACCCTGCCTAGCAACAAATGATGACTGAAATGTGATTGGTTAAATGCTTTTACATGAAAATGCAGGTCTGGAAATAGTACAACCAGGGGAAAAGCTATGAAAGGAAGCTGACAGACTATTTAGAGATATTTAATAAGTCTCCATGGACAAAATATAATTAACATCAGTCTGTGATTCAGATATTTTCTCAGGCCTGCAGAGAAGGCCCAACACTGTTATAACGTCTGGTTTTGATGGGAGGAACAAAGATTAATCTGGACACAATTTAGCTCAACTTGAAGTTGTTTATTGGTAATGTAACTGAGAAAGAAGGGATAATATGCAGATATAACTGGTATTAATTATGCTTTTATTCACGCCTCACCTGTTCGTCACATTGTCAATCTGCTGATTTAGGAGTGTTGAAGTTTTTTTACTCTCCTAAATTAGGCATCGTGCATCCCTCAGGAGAGCAACCACCTGCTTCCCTGACTCTCAATAAAGCTGTCAGAAGCATGAAAAGCCCAGCACACACTTTTTTAATGAAGCTACACAGAAAAAGAGGTGTTGGCATCTGGTGTTTTGTGCTCGTTTATGATTTTCCTGCTATTGAGAAAAATAACATTTCAGCCTTTAGCCATGACAGACTAACCTTCAGAGTTCCCATAACTCCCAAAAATACTGAAGCAGAGTTTACCGAGCATCCTTCTTTTTTCCTTCAGAGCCTCATCTGGTCTGGTTTCAGAGGTTTAATCCATCGGACACAATCCGTCTTTAACAGTGATCTCCTCCTGGCAGCTGATGCGTCAGATTAGGCCTTTTGTGTAGCTTTTATGTCAGTCTTTGACTTAGTAAACCAGAGGCTTCCAACTGTTTTGGGAACCTTTAACAGAACGGATTCACACACTGGTGTGGTGAGAGTTTCAGCGAGTCCTTTGTTTTTCATTTCTGAACTCTTTGGATAAGATCCTGATAGTCGTTACAACTCTGATCCTGGTCAACCAGATGTGGCCGGTAGCTATTTGGAATTAGCAAACCAGGCAAAACAAATGACAAACACAAATATCCATAGAGACCTACAGTAACTGAGCCGTTACAACTACAGACAATCTATATTTTTTATCTATTTTAGTAGTAATGAGTACAGACAAAGCTTATCCACATTGTTCTAAATTGGTTGCAAAACCTTAGTGAATATCTCAATGTAATCGTGAAGTGTATAAAACATTAACCTCGATACCTCATAGTATCAATAGTATCAATAGCTCACTACTGACCTCAGCCTTTTTAAAGCGAATCTTAAGACCCACATTTTTAAATGAGCATTTAAAGGGGACATATTATCCAAAACCAAGTTTTTAATCATTTGATTCTGTACATTTGGGACTGTGGAGGGCCTATCAGCAGGAAAAGTGTGAAAAAAAATGACTGAGTCATGTTTTTGTGGGCCGCCTCAGTCTGAATCCAGGAGATAAATCAGGAGGTTTCAGGAGTGGGTAGTTTCTGACGTCATTAGCTCTAGCTCATTAGAATATTCCAGCCTTTCACCTGCATGTTGCCCCCCCCCTCAGCTTACTCCCCTATCTGTGGAGACGTCGTGGTAGCGTGAGCGTTAGCATGGTAGCGTTAGCATGGTAGCGTTAGCATGGTAGCGTTAGCATGGTAGCGTTAGCGATGGTAGCGTTAGCGTGCCGACGTGGGCACACCTCCCTGAAGAAGTGGGCGGATTGCCTGTGTCTCATTTGCATTTAAAGAGACAGGCACTCCAAAGCGAGCGCTCTGAACGGGGCTGTTTTGGCAGGGGGACTGAACTGCTATTGGGCTTCATCCTTATGGGATTCTGACCAAAGCTTGTCACAGACATCACATTAGGACACCAGGGAACTAGGTTAACTTGTTGAAATAGGGTGTAATATGTCTCCTTTAATTCTGACTGGGGTAATAGTGTCACCTCTTTCTGTCTACTCCTTTCTATGCATTTCTGGAAGGCTTTTTCTACAGCACTTTTAATTTTATCTGTATGTTTTGTATGTGTTTTGTATTGTTTTATGGCTTTGTTGTAAAGCACTTTGGGTACCTTTCGGCTATTGTAAATGGCTATACAAATAAACTTCATTGATTGACTGAAGGTCAGCGTTACAGAAGCAGCTCAGTTGGTTTAGCATCATGGCTCCGCTCTTTGTAGAAGTAGGTATTTAACCCTTTAAAGCCCAATTTAAGAAAAAAATAGGGAGATTTTTTGTTTTTGAAGTCTTTTTTTGACCCTTCACAAAATATATGAGAAAAAACAGAAATTATTTTTGAATATTCGTCATCTATTACCTTCTGCTAAGTCAAAATGATAGTAACAATAGTCTTCTGCCCACTCTTATCAGCTATACCTGACTGTGTACAACATAGTTTTGAACAAAGTTTTTACCATGAAATGATGCAAAAGGTCTCAGATGCAAAATTTTTCAGAGATCGTTTGTATCAAATATGAAACACATGGCATTGTAGGGTTAAGTTGCATTTCTCAGTTATGGAAGAGTCGAGACCAAGCAGAGTTATAATTTCCCTCTGGGATTATGTAAGTATTTCTGATTCTGATTCTGAAAACAGAGCCTGCGCACAACA
Source organism: Menidia beryllina (assembly GCA_013363375.1). Classification (NCBI taxonomy): domain Eukaryota; kingdom Metazoa; phylum Chordata; class Actinopteri; order Atheriniformes; family Atherinopsidae; genus Menidia; species Menidia beryllina. The sequence goes on along the minus strand of JABUIW010043260.1, from coordinate 35,208 downwards.
TTAAAGAGTGGTTTTCTATTAATGCCCATGGCCAGTGAATAGAGGCCACATTATTGTGTGTAACAATTTAAAAAAAAGGTCAGATTCAAACCAAACGTCTTGTAGATATGAAGTATAAATCTCTTGTGATCATAAAAAATCTTTAACCATGACTGCCTGTTTGCCATAACAGACTTTCTGTATGTTTCATCTTATCTGTAAACTTCAAAAATGGCAAACAAGCTTCTCACTTTGGAAGTTCCTTCGATACATGGCTGAAAATACGAAGCCTGGCCTTTTTTAAAAAATATATGTTTGATCTTTGCTTCCATGCTCTCACATGATCAGCTCCAGGAAGCATCAAGTGCTACTAGAGTCGCAGTAATCTTCCTGTTGTCGTCTGCCTGAATAGATGTGGAGATAAATGGATGAAAAGGAAAGCAGCGACTGTCTCTTTGTTACTCAGATCAAACCAAGTCATAGATATTTCATTAAGATGGAACAAAACTGTCTCCCTTTTGAGATAAAAGGGACTTGACATACCACAAAGACAACTTAGCGTTCAAATATTACAACGTTTTATATGTTTTCCTTGTTCTACTGTAAATATTGGCTCATGAGATTAGCAAAAGCTCACAACAGCTGGGCCAGATTTAAGGAAAGAATATGGCAAAAGCTTCATCTTAAAAGATTAATAAGACATGAGAGCAGCAGCAATCAAATTAGAATTAAGTTCTGAAGTTGATCTTCATCATTAAGACCCCCAAAACAGCACAAAAAGCAGCTTTTAAAGCCCCCCAAAACATATTTAACCCTTTAAAGCCTGATCCAAGAAAAATAGGAAGAATATTGGATTTTTTTAGTCTGAAGTCTTTCTTTGGCCCCTCAACAACATATGAAGAAAAAAAACAGAAATGATTTTGATCAAATTAGCGTGCAGTAAGTCAAAAATATATGTTGGTGTAGTCTTCTACTGGCTGTTATCAGGTATATCTGAATGTGTACAACAGGGGTTTGAGCAAAGCTTTTACCACTGAATGTGTCACGTCTGGTGTCTCGTCTTGTCATGATTACCCATTGTGTACACCTGGGGTTCCCCTCCTCATGTGTTTAAATAGTCCTCGTTTCCCCTTGTCTGGTGCGGGGTCGTTCTGTTTCGTCTCAAGTCCGTCTTGTCCTTCGTCTCCCCCACGCCAGGTTTGTTTTTGTCATAGCCACAGTTTTGTTAATCGTTATTTTGTTACTTTGTCACAGCCGTAGTTATTGCCTCAGTCTTGTTATTCTTTACTTTGTTACTTTGCCTTTGCTCATAGTTTGCCACAGCCGTGTTTGTGTATTTGGTCTGGACTTCCTTTGTTACAATAAACCTTGTTTTCCCTCATCTCCGCACCTGAGTCCTCCCTCCAAGAACCACACTACATGACAGAGGGTCTGTCAGGGAGGTTGGTGTTGAGGGAGGACTCAGTCGCGGAGTGAGGGGAGACAAGGTTTATTGAACAAAAACAGGGAAGTGTCCAGACAAAGTACAAAACAAAGCTGTGGAAAACTGTGATCAAAGTAACAAAATAAAGATTAACAAGACTATGAAAAAACTGTGACTATGACTGTGGCTGTGGCAGAACTATGACGAAAACAAACCTGGCGTGGGGGTGACGACGGACGAAAGGACAAGACAAGACAGACCAGACGACCCCGCACCAGACAAGGGGAAACGAGGACTATTTAAACACATGAGGGAGGGAACCCCAGGTGTACACAATAGGTAATCAAGACGAGACATTCCCCCAGACGTGACAGAATGATGCAAAAATGTGGATCCAATATCATATATAATACCAAATAATAATATCAAATATGGCACATTTGGCATTAAAGGGTTAAGGACAAAAAGATTGTCTGAGACTCTCAGAGTCCAGCGGAGGACTCTCATAATGAGGAAAGATGATGAACAATGATGGCAATCATTTGGGATCAGCCTTTGGTGATGATGTCACTGCAAAATGGTAAATGGGCCTTTTCAGAAGCACATCACGCGTGCCCGATGCCACCTGTTGCCTCGTTCCTGCTCCAGATAAGAGATTTTGTGCATCCTCCACTGTTATATTTTGAATGAACATTTTTGTCTCCAGGTTCGACCTGCTGAGTCTGGAAGTTCCACAGACTAGTTTTCCTGATGATTAGCATTTAAAGGGGGACATATTATCCAAAACCAAGTTTTTAATCATGTGATTGTGTACATTTGGGACTGTGGAGGGCCTATCAGCAGGAAAAGTGTGAAAAAAATGACTGAGTCATGTTTTTGTGGGCTGCCTCAGTCTGAATCCAGGAGATAAATCAGGAGGTTTCAGGAGTGGGTAGTTTCTGACGTCATTAGCTCTAGCTCATTATAATATTCCAGCCTTTCACCTGCATGTTGCCCCCCCCTCAGCTTACTCCCCTATCTGTGGAGACGTCGTGGTAGCGTGAGCGTTAGCATGGTAGCGTTAGCATGGTAGCGTTATCTTATTTTATTTATTTCTTTACTCAGTTCTAGCCCAGAAATGCGTGTGTATTTAACAGATAAGTCTTATTCATTAATGGATTTTCAAGCCCAAACTCGTAGAGCTCACAGCACAAAAAGTGCCTGTTCTCAGACTGACTTGATTTATAGATGTATTTAACTTTTCTAAACCTTGTTGACCATCATGTGATGACTATTTTTCAGGGTGCGTAAATGTTTTAGCATAAAATAAAGCCTACATTTTTTTAAATTTACTTTTAAACTTCATCCAGTGGAGTTATATAAACTAGAGGTTTTAGTTGCTTGGTTACAGTAAAATTTAAATGATATCTTGGCCTTTATATGGATGTTACCTCATTTGGACCAATGACAAAGTGACAGATTGATTATTTAACCATTGCTGTCTTATACCTAAATATGATATAATTACTTTAGTTAAGGGGAAATGACTATACAAATCATACGACATACACACATAACACATTTTTGTTGCTCATAGCCTTCTTAAAGCCAAATATTTAATTCATGCCTTCAGTCTCAGACTCGCTCTCCACTGTGCTCTTGATATGGTTTTGATAACAGACTGGAATCAGAAATATAGGTACGATAAGTGACTCCCTGCAGAATTCTCTCCAAACAGTGGATTCATTAACAGTCCTTCCCTGCTTTACCCATCCGTGGAGCCTTTCCCCCGCAGAGTCTGTGATCTAACTCATCTAAAACTCGTGAGTTAACCCTGTAATGCCAAATGTATCATATCTGATTCATACGGTTTCTGAAATGTTTTGCGTCTGACACCTTTTGCATAATTTAACGGTAAAAACTTTGCTCAAAATCCTATTGTACACAATCAGATACACCTGATAACAGGGGGCAGAAGACTACACAAAAAATAATCTTGACTTATCACATAGTAATAAATTATTAATAATAAAACATGTATTTCAGTTTTTTCTTTGTACATATTTTGTTAAAAGGCCAAATAAGGAATTTAAACAAAAAAAAACAGTCATTTTCACTTTTGTTTTATTCTTGGATCAGGCTTTAAAGGGTTAAAGCTGTATGATTTAGGTATGAATTTTAAAGCTTTTTTTTTGTCGTTTACACAGGGAGTGGGACCCAAATGCAGATTGAGACACACGGTGAATAAAATTAATCTATTTATTGATAGCAAGGGGTGATGGAGTGAATCTAGTGATCCGGCCCAGAGGTTCTTTCATCATAATAAGAGATTAAATTAAAAGTCCAAGGAAGAAGTCCACAGAGGGGGGGTGATTAGGTCTGTGTGTGAGACCAGCATAGCAGTCAGTTGGACCACAAGAGGGTTTTAGAACCAGCTAAGTTAGAAACAGTAAGGGTAACTAATCCTGAATAAACATGGACATACTCAGCTTTGATTACCTGATCTGGTAAGGCAGTGCTTTTCAACCTTTTTTGAGCCAAGGTACAGTTTTTCATAGAAAAAATCTCGAGGCACACCACCAACCAAAAATGTTAAACAAATCTGTATCCGCCTACAGTAACACTATAGTTATTCTTATTTTATCTTAAGTGTCTTGAATAGGAATCAAATAAACACAAAAATGTATTTTTATCATATTTTATATTTCTTCTTTCAAATTGCACTTAACATGTCCACTTCAATATACAAAATTATAAACAAAATCTAGTCATAAGGAATTATTACATGATTACTCCACCAGTCACTACTACAGCACAGACACTCAAAAGTGGCATATTATTTGCAGATAATTAATTCCTTATCAAAAACTCTTTTTAGACCAATTAGGTGAAATAGGATGATTTTCTACGACACACCTGACCATCACTCACCAGTATGGTATGACATCCTCAAAACACTACATTTCTTAAAAAAACCTGCCCCTGTACCACCAGAATTTTCTTCGGGAGGTCTTTGACAGCCCAATTTTGTGGATGAATTACTTCAAGGTACATCTGGGCATCCAGACTTTAAATTCTTTTAAGAACTGCTTCAAGAATTTCTCATGACTTGACCTGACATCCATATAGATATCAAGAAAAATGAACAGAAACTAATTAAAAAATGAGGATTTTATATTATTAACCTTTATTTAACCAGGAAAAGTCCCACTGAGATTAACAATCTCTTTTTCAAGGGAGTCCTGGCCAAGACAGCGGCAAAAGATTACAATACAAATTACATTACAGTTTACAATTACATCTATCTATAATTAGGAATTAGAAATTCATAAAACATTTATAGAAAATTATGAAAGGCTCTTATTTCTTGCTCTGATTTATTGCATGATTAAATAGCTGTGAAACACTGATATATTTCAGATGTATACAACAAATTTTTCCTTTTCCATTTCTATTTTTCCTAGTAAAAATCAGATTTTTAGCAAGGCAAATGGCTGTTTGTGTGAATTTTCTCAGGATCTAGTTTTCTACTGAAAATAAACCAAGTTTATTTCATTCTAACCATTTAAAAGTTGGCCTTAAATGCACTTTAAAGTTGTGCGGAAGCACGTCTGGATTCAGCCAGGGCAGTCGAGGTGAACCAGAGGATGACACCTCCCTAAAAACAGGACACACGCGGCTAAATCAGCTCAGCATGACTGGAAACGTCCCGGGAACTCCACACACATATAAATCATTCATACAACTAAAAACTTCAGGAAATGTTTAGACACAGCTCCCATCCTGGTGAGTCTGTCTGTCAACACGAAGCCAATTCCCAACACAGCAGTTGCTCCATTTAGAAGGGATTAAAGTGATAAACGAGGAGTTACAGGACCGTTTGAGTACAAAGAGTACAAAGGCCATTGTTGTGGCCATTTAAGTTAACTTTTTGTCATTCACATGTTCTGTTTAGTTCTAAATAGTTAAAATATGTTTTTGTTTGCACAGAACCATTTTGAATTTAATTGTTAGGATTTATTTGGTCATTTTCCAAGCTCCTCCCATTAATTTGGAAGAGTTAAAACAGCCAGGGGTATATCTGGATGGGGGTTGTGGTTTGGGGGGGTGAAATGTCAGGTGTGATGACGGGAGGTTTTGCAGACAAAGATTTTTTCACCACGCTATACTTTTGTTTTACCTTTTGGATCACCTTTGTTACCTTTTATGTTTCTGAAGTACACTATATTGCCAAAAGTATTTGCTCACCTGCCTTGACTCACATATGAGCTTAAGTGACATCCCGTTCCTAATCCATAGGGTTCAATATGACGTCGGTCCACCCTTTGCAGCTAGAACAGCTTCAACTCTTCTGGGAAGGCTGTCCACAAGGTTTAGGAGTGTGTTTATGGGAATTTTTGACCATTCTTCCAGAAGCGCATTTGTGAGGTCGCACACTGATGTTGGACGAGAAGGCCTGGCTCTCAGTCTCCGCTCTAATTCATCCCAAAGGTGTTCTATCGGGTTGAGGTCAGGACTCTGTGCAGGCCAGTCAAGTTCATCCACACCAGACTCTGTCATCCATGTCTTTATGGACCTTGCTTTGTGCACTGGTGCACAGTCATGTTGGAAGAGGAAGGGGCCAGCTCCAAACTGTTCCCACAAAGTTGGGAGCATGGAATTGTCCAAAATGTCTTGGTATGCTGAAGCATTCAGAGTTCCTTTCACTGGAACTAAGGGGCCAAGCCCAGCTCCTGAAAAACAACCCCACACCATAATCCCCCCTCCACCAAACTTTACACTTGGCACAATGCAGTCAGACAAGTACCGTTCTCCTGGCAACCGCCAAACCCAGACCCGTCCATCAGATTGCCAGATGGAGAAGCGCGATTCGTCACTCCAGAGAACGCGTCTCCACTGCTCTAGAGTCCAGTGGCGGCGTGCTTTACACCACCGCATCCGACGCTTTGCATTGCACTTGGTGATGTATGGCTTGGATGCAGCTGCTCGACCATGGAAACCCATTCCGTGAAGCTCTCTGCGCACTGTTCTTGAGCTAATCTGAAGGCCACATGAAGTTTGGAGGTCTGTAGTGATTGACTCTGCAGAAAGTTGGCGACCTCTTCGCACTATGCGCGTCAGCATCCGCTGACCCCGCTCCGTCAGTTTACGTGGCCTACCACTTCGTGGCTGAGTTGCTGTCGTTCCCAAACACTTCCATTTTCTTATAATACAGCTGACAGTTGACTGTGGAATATTTAGGAGCGAGGAAATTTCACGACTGGATTTGTTGCACAGGTGGCATCCTATCACAGTTCCACGCTGGAATTCACTGAGCTCCTGAGAGCGACCCATTCTTTCACAAATGTTTGTAAAAACAGTCTGCATGCCTAGGTGCTTGAATTTATACACCTGTGGCCATGGAAGTGATTGGAACACCTGATTCCGATAATTTGGATGGGTGAGCAAATACTTTTGGCAATATAGTGTATTTTGGATCTGAGACTTTCTGCATCATTCAGTGGTAAAAGCTTTGCTCAAACCCCTGTTGTACACATTCAGATATACCTGATAACAGCCAGTAGAAGACTACACCAACATATATTTTTGACTTATTGCACGCTAATTTGATCAAAATAATTTTTGTTTTTTTTCTTCATATGTTGTTGAGGGGCCAAAGAAAGACTTCAGACTAAAAAAATCCAATATACTTCCTATTTTTCTTGGATCGGGCTTTAAAGGGTTAATATCCATTCATGACTCAGCGCGGGGAAAAGAGCAGGGAAGTAAAGGTGTGACAGAATGAGAGCTGCCTTTTAATGTTTTTTCTTTTTACTCCGCCAGACTTTTTTAAGCTAGATACACACAACAATCCAGTTCCTACTGTTAGAAATGTATCATTCAGACCGGTGTGGTGAATTATGGGAGGATCGTATTCAAGTAGCTCAGCTGAAGGTGTTGCAGGATAAACTCTGCTGAGGCAGACCTTGGTCAAACAAAAGAGGATTTTATTGTCATTCAGGTCCGAGTCAGAAGTCCAGAATTATGCATCAAGTCTGGAAAGGTCTCAGAGAAAACTCTGCCTAATTCTGGGTGTGTCTGCCCTCATATCTGGTCATCAAATATCAGTTTTTTTGTCTCACACCCGGCTGTTTCCATCCAGGCGTGTAGCCAGAATATATTTCATCCATATCTTGAACGTTCGCTTTTTGTCTTCCGCCAGCTTGTTTCTTTCCAGGAGTGTAGGCAGAATGTATTTCATCCATATCTTGAGCATCCTCTCTGCACTCTACTTTAGGAATGTTTTTTTCCCAGGTGTTTATTCTCTATAACCAGAACAGTCTGTGCTTTATTATGAGCTTCAGACTCTACACCAGCCCTAACTCCACCGGATTAATGGCTTTAACTTTTCACTTTCTTCTATGCTTGCCTGAAACAGTGAAAGTGAATCTTCTTATTTTGATTTTTTTTATTTAAAGGAGACATATTATACCCTATTTCAGCAAGTTAAGCTAGTTCCCTGGTGTCGTAATGTAATGTCTGTGACAAGCTTTGGTCCAAATCCCATAAGGATGAAACCCAATAGCAGTTCAGTCCCCCTGCCAAAACAGCCCCGTTCAGAGCGCTCGCTTTGGAGTGCCTGTCTCTTTAAATGCAAATGAGACACAGGCAATCCGCCCACTTCTTCAGGGAGGTGTGCCCACGTCGGCACGCTAACGCTACCATGCTAACGCTACCACACTAATGCTACCATGCTAACACTACCATGCTAACGCTACTACGCTAATGCTACCATGCTAACGCTACCATGCTAACGCTACCACGCTAACGCTCACACTACCATGCTAACGCTACCACGTTAACGCTACCACCCTACCGCTACCATGCTAACGCTACCATGCTAACGCTACCATGCTAACGCTCACACTACCACGTTAACGCTACCACCTTAACGCTACCATGCTAACGCTACCATGCTAACGCTACCACGCTAACGCTACCATGCTAACGCTACCATGCTAACGCTACCATGCTAACGCTACCACGCTAATGCTACCATGCTAACGCTACCATGCTAACACTACCATGCTAACGCTACCACGCTAATGCTACCATGCTAACGCTACCATGCTAACGCTACCACGCTAACGCTCACACTACCACGCTAACGCTACCACGTTAACGCTACCAGCCTACCGCTACCATGCTAACGCTACCATGCTAACGCTACCATGCTAA
>JABUIW010043260.1:0-26509 GCA_013363375.1 Menidia beryllina | reverse complement strand
GCTAATGCTACCATGCTAACGCTACCATGCTAACGCTACCACGCTAACGCTCACACTACCACGCTAACGCTACCACGTTAACGCTACCACCCTAACGCTACCATGCTAACGCTACCACGCTAACACTACCATGCTAACACTCACGCTACCACGACGTCTCCACAGATAGGGGAGTAAGCTGAGGGGGGGGGGGGGGCAACATGCAGGTGAAAGGCTGGAATATTCTAATGAGCTAGAGCTAATGACGTCAGAAACTACCCACTCCTGAAACCTCCTGATTTATCTCCTGGATTCAGACTGAGGCGGCCCACAAAAACATGACCCAGTCATTTTTTTTCACACTTTGCCTGCTGATAGGCCCTCCACAGTCCCAAATGTACACAATCACATGATTAAAAACTTGGTTTTGCATTATACGTCCCCTTTAACACCCTACAGATATGGATTTTTTGTCAGATAAAGAATATGGAGGACTTCAGGTTTTTATTAGTGCTGGTAAACCCACCCAGAACAGGAGGGGCTGATGTTTGACCGTCCTGAGATGGATCATAAGTGAGACTTAAAAGGAAGTTTTTCCTTGCCTGTGTCGCCTAGTGCTTGCTCATTGTGGAAATTGTTGGGTTTCTGTAATTAACTTCAGTGTAGGGTCTGACCTGCTCTGTTTGGAAAGCGCTGTGAGACAACTGTTGTTGTGATGTGGCGCTATATAAATAAAATTGAATTGAATTGAATTGAATTGAATTGTAAGTGTGTGAGAAGAGCTGCAGGCCAAAAAAAACAAACACAACATCTCTTTTCATCTGTGGGTTGGTACCGCTGCCGGTTTCCTCCTGAGGTGCATCAGGTGGTAAATCTAGGGGTTTAAAAGTTACTGACACACTCGGTAAATGATGTGTTTATTTAGTTGTGTTTATTTAGAAGTCCCAGTTTAACGGCTGTGGATCAGATGTGGACTTATGAATTATGTTTGACCCGAGCTCTATTGCCTCACAGAACAAGGGTTTATTTATTGTTTATTTATTTGGATGCCCATTAGCTGTCAGTAATTTGACAGCTACTCTTCCTGGGGTCCTTTTAAAATTTAACAGATACACAAAACATATCAAATGATCACAGAACAACTATACATTTCAAATTATTTCACAGGGTCTTAGTTTTGATCTCTGCCAGGACCTTTAAATGGAAAGTCTGTCCTCCTGGATAACATTAATCAGTCATTCTGATTTAAATCCAGTTTCTGGGCACATTTAAAAGACCCACAGCTGACCAAAATACTGTACAAGCCCAACAGATACAAAAACAATCCTCCACTTCCACAACAGCAATGAAAAGAAGAAATGAAATACAAAATAATAAATGAATGAATAACTGAATGAAATAGATCTACCACTCTACCAGGTTTAACCCTATAATGCCAAACGTGTCATATCTGATCCGGTTTCTTTTGGATCTGAGACTTTCTGCATCATTCAGTGGTAAAAGCTTTGCTCAAACCCCTGTTGTACACATTCAGATATACCTGATAACAGCCAGTAGAAGACTACACCAACATATATTTTTGACTTATTGCACGCTAATTTGATCAAAATAATTTCTGTTTTTTTTTTCTTCATATGTTGTTGAGGGGCCAAAGAAAGACTTCAGACTAAAAAAATCCAATATTTTCCTGTTTTTCTTGGATCAGGCTTTAAAGGGTTAAAACCAGTCAGAAGATGGGTTTGAAAGGAAATGCATTATGGGTAATCAGACCACAGGCTCAGGTATGATGGACTGACAAACTATCCAGGATGCACTCTGCCTTATCGTGCTTCATTTTTTAAAAATCCTTGTATAGTAAAAATAACTCAAATGTTTTTTTTACCCTTAAGTGGTACAGAGAAAAAAACGTACACCTATTAGACGCTTTGAATGATGTCATTGATTTTGTTTCTATTTGAAACTGAATCCCAAATTTCTGTGAGTGGTGACTCTAAATTTAGATAGAAAGACTAGAGATCTGCACATCATTCAGCATAAAAAAGGGCACGTATTTTAGCCGTGACACTTATTTCCAATGCGGAGTCTGGATATGGATTTTCACAATTTGTGCTGAAAAGCTCACAGATATTCAGTTATCACAAAGCAACACTATTACTCATTTTTAGTCCAATATTCACTCCTTTAGTGATGCATCCTGAGGGAAATATCTGGTTCTTTGTCTCCTTAACGCTCCACAACCAGCTAGCCATTAACGGTACAGTAAATTGTGTTTTTTCAGCTTTTTGTCTGAGAAAATAAATAAATTACTGCCCGCTGTGCTCAGCTCCTGGAAGGGAATATTGAAAATAGCCCGAAAAGTGAAGTTGTGGACCCCAAAAGATGAGCAATTACACAGTCTGTTGACTGGGGTGTTGATAAAGTGTATTGATTACACCTGCTTTAAGTGTAAATAACATTTTACTATATGGGATGTTGGGTCGGTAACATTATGAATGTCCTGTCTCTGAGCTGGAGCCCCCCCCCCCCCTCTGGTTTTATAGGATCCTGCAGTGGACGTCAAACAATAAAATAGAATTTATCTAATTTCAGATGCAGCTCTGTGGTGGAGGCCTGATAAATAACCCCGAACCCGTCCTAAATTCTGGCTCGCTGCATGATTTTCCATATTGATCCAGTTCAGAAATATTTTGTGGGGTGCCATTGGAAAATATATTTTCTGGTTCCCTGACGTTTCGAGCAGCGGTGGAATGGATTGAGTTCGGTCCTTGGCTCTGACTCAGCTCCTTCTTAGAGGGAAATTTGTAAAAAATAGCACAATCATGAAGCCATGTCCGCAGAAATGAATAATTTAACCGGAACAGCAGCAGTAGCTTCTCATGCTAGCACTTTCCTTTCTGCTTTTTTCTCAAACGTGTCCGTCATAATCCGACACAGTTTGGCACACATTGTCACATCTGGGGGAATGTCTGGTGTGTCGTCATGTCTTGATTACCTATTGTTTACACCTGGGGTTCCCCTCCCTCGTGTGTTTAAATAGTCCTCGTTTCCCATGTCCTGTGCCAGTGTGTTTTAGTCTTTCTGCTTTCGTCTCCCCTCGCCACGTAAGGTTTTGATTTTTGTCACAGCCATGCCATAGTCTCGTTTACTGTTTTTGCCATAGCCATGTTTTTTCACAGTCGTGTTAATCTTGCTTTGTTACTTTGTTCATAGTTTTGTCACAGCCATGTTTTTGTCACAGTCCTGCCATAGTCTTGTTAACCTTATTTAGTATTTTTGCCACAGTCTTGTTTTGATAGTTTGCCACAGTTTTGCTCATTTTTCTTGATACTTTGTCCACAGTCTGGTTAATCTTTATTTGATACTTTGTTCATAGTTTTTGTCACAGCCTTGTTTTTAAACCATGTCTGCCATCCACTCCTTTTGAGTGTTTTTTTTGTTAAAATAAACCCTTTTCACCAGTCTCCGCGACTGAGTCCTCCCCTAAGATCACCACCTTGTTTCCCATGTCCTGTGCCAGTGCGTTTGCGTCTTTCTGTTCTCGTCACCCCATGTCAGGTTTGATTTTTGTCACAGCCATGCCCTAGCCTTGTTTACCTTATTGCTATAGCCTTTGTTTTTGCCACAGCCATGTTAATCTTATTTGTACTTTGCCATAGCCACGTTTTTTTTCATAGCCATGTTTTGCCACAGCCTTGCCACAGTTTAGTTAATCTTTATTTGTTACTTTGCCATAGCCTTGTCTACTTTATTTGATACTCTGTGTTCATAGTCATGTTTAATCTTGATTTGATACTTTGTTTGTAGTTTTGCGACAGCCTTGTTTTTTTTTTTATCTTGTCCTGTCATCCACTCTTTTGAGTCTTTCTTAAAATAAACCTTTTTCACGAATCTCCACGACTGAGTCCTCCTCCAAGATCCACCCACATGACACACATATCTGAAAAGGTCTAAGCAGCCATATGCCACATGGATTAATTACAAATGTCCCCCACATGACTCTCAGCTGCTCTTAAAAACCCACTTTCTTTGCTTTGATAATTCATGTCCTTTTCATCATGTGCTTACATAACCCACCCAGCAGATACGGATATAATCCTACTATTAGTGATAATTACCTTTATTTTTCTCTGCCTGCTGGGCTTAGAAGCATGCTACAGTTTGAAAAAAGGTTTTGAAGCGTGTTCTTGTTGGTGAAAAAGCCTTATGGAGAAGCTGTGAAAGGCTTGGTAATTATATTTTGATAAGTTGCCTTCAGAATGCATTAAAAAAAACATAACAATTAAATGTAGGCAATCATCTCTTCTAGATTATACTTCACATGTGTCTGACACTCCCAGATTTACAAAAGTCCTTAACCCTATAAAGCCAAATTTGTCATATCTGATCCGGTTTCTTTTGGATCTGAGACTTTTTGCATCATTCAGTGGTAAAAGCTTTGCTCAAACCCCTGTTGTACACATTCAGATATACCTGATAACAGCCAGTAGAAGACTACACCAACATATATTTTTGATTTATTGCACGCTAATTTGATCAAAGTAATTTCTATTTTTTCTCTCCATATGTTGTTGAGGGGCCAAAGAAAGACTACAGACTAAAAAAATCCAATATTCTTCCTATTTTTCTTGGATCAGGCTTTAAAGGGTTAAAAAATATGTTATATTATATTAAAATATATCAGAATGTCGGATTGGGAGGAGGACGATGTAAGGATGTTCCTTTTAATCAAATATATACTTTCACCACAGTTTCTTTTCACATAAGCAGAATACTTGGTGATAATTTCCCTCTGGGATTATAAACTCATTGACTGGCAGCCATTTTCAGAACAGAGTCCCATACTGCCAGAGTTTTTGGAGCATTTTGACTGATTTTTCAAGAGCCACAGAATAGTTTGTGCTATGACTATGTAAACACCGAACACACCAAAAGAAAGAGTAGACTCTCTTCTTTCATCAGGAAAAAAAATGTGTTTCTACCTTATTCCGTTCTTCCTGGACTTGCGTCTCACCGGCGACATGTTCTCTCATAGCGAACTGTTACCTTTTTCTTATTTGCCTACAGTCTATGCTCATCTCCCATCAAAAGTGGCACTGCCCCCTAAATCAGTGTTTTTCAACCACCGTGCCTCGGTACACTAGTGTGCCGTTAGTGATGGTCAGGTGTGCCGTAGAAAATCATCCTATTTCACCTAATTGGTCTAAGAAGATTTTTTGATAAGGAATTAATTATCTGCAAATAATATTTCATTTTTGAGTGTGTGTGCTGTTCTAGTGACTGGTGGCGTAATCATGTAATAATTCCTTATGACTAGATTTTGTATATAATTTTGTATATTGAAGTGGACATGTTAAGTGCAATTTGAAAGAAGAAATATAAAATATGATAAAAATACATTTTTGTGTTTATTTAATTCCTATTCAAGACACTTAAGATAAGATAAGAATAAAATAAGAATAACTATAGTGTCACTATAGGCGGATACAGATTTGTTTAACATTTTTGGTTGGTGGTGTGCCTCGAGATTCTTTCTATGAAAAAATGTACCTTGGCTCAAAAAAGGTTGAAAAACACTGCCCTAGAGGGTCAATTTGTTACTACATACTCTGTCTAGAAGCCTGATATTTACGGACAAGCTTTAGCAGATCGTCCCCCAGACACTCTCGTTGAAAAACACAAAAGACGTCTATAGACGTCTTTGGCAGCCAATGAGTTAAAGTATTTCTGTTTCTGATTCTGATCTTTTGTGGTTTGACCTGTAAGATATCTTTGCTTATGCCCTGTGCGTATTTGTTTTTGTCTCCACAGCCTTGCTACGAGCGGGTAAAGGACTGGCTTAACGAGAACTTGGTGGCACTTTGGATCTTTGCTCTATGCACAGCACTTACACAAGTAAGTACACTGTGAGATTCATGCAGTAGTCATAAACCCGGTCTCTGTTATTTAAGGCCTGAGAGAGAGGTTCTGTCTCGGGCATAAATAAGTCCCGTACTGTCACAGATCAGGCTCTGAACGCTGACATTTCGTGGACAGCTTCACGCGTTACTGTTGAGCACCGCATAGGGGGGTGTGACTCTCCATAAAATTCTTTTATCTTCCCTCCAGTCGAGCGATACGTGACGGGTTTCCGTAATCTGGGGGAAGGAGTTCGCTGTGTGCCTGAGACATCAAGTGCACAAGACTCCTGTGATGCTCCAGGGTGGTTTTTTTTAGTTCGGTGCCCTTTTTGAAAATCCCACACACAAAGAACCTGTAATCACTGCCGGATTCATCCGGAACATCTTACGTGTTTCCTCTCTCTTTAGTTACTGCCTCACATCAGGCCCTGCTTATTCTGAGGTATCAAAATCTGCCATTTCAACTAAATAGTAGAATATCTAAGAGCAGATCTAAGGTGTTCTGGTAGTTACATCATCTAAAGTCAGAAGAAAGCCCGACATCATTAGACTTAGACTTAGACTTAGACTTCCTTTATTGTCATTGCGCAAAAAACACCAAAACTAAATGTCGTTACTTGGCTACCAGTGTAACAGAGCTAAGACTTTATTCCTACACAATAAATATGTTTTCTATATCTAAGAACTAAGAGATAGCTATATGCAGGGTAAAGAAGTATATATATATATATACATATATATTGCAAAAAGAAACATTAAGTTGAAGACAAAACTAAACTAAGGTGCGTGTATTGTCCATGTCCATGGGGGGTTGTTTTAACTTACTAATAAATGCAAAGTCCAGTTTACAAAAGATCTAAGTTTGTCTTAAAATACACCCCAGTGGTCCTTCATGCAAAAACAAACTTAAACTTAATCAAGATTTGAAATTCATCAGATCGGGGACATAAAAACAAACAGATTCAGGTAGAAAATGGAAGGAAATGATGAATGCATGCAAAGAGGTCATTGCATGACTGTGACAGAACAAAAAAAAAACATTAATAGTAATCCTTCTGTCTTTGTGTTGCTCTTATCTATTAGTGGCAAAGGTAGAGTCAATAGAAAAGGCATTTCATGCATTCATTAAAAGAGGGAGGGATAAAAAAGAGGAGGAATAAGAAAGTCATAGATGTCTATTAAGAGATTAATTAGATGGTAATATTTAAGTGACTTGGACTTTACTATATGTTTCATCAAATCATGGCCTATTTTCAAGTGTAGAGTATTTTTGTGTAATTTGTTTTAACCCTCTAATGCCAAATGTATCATATTTGATTCAAACGGTTTCTCAAATGTTTTGCGTCTGACACCTTTTGCATAATTTATTGGTAAAAACTTTGCTCAAAATCCTATTGTACACAATCAGATACACTTGATAACAGGGGGCAGAAGACTACACAAAAAATAATCTGGATTTATCTCATAGTAATAAATTATTAATATCAAAAATGTATTTCTGTTTTTTCTTTTTACATATTTTGTTTAAAGGCCAAATAAGGAATTCAAACAAAAAAAAAGTAATTTTCTGTTTTGTTTTATTCTTGGATCGGGCTTTAAAGCGTTAAAGACATGTCATGACACCCTGAGAACAAACTCGACACAAATTCCTTGAACCAACTTTGGGGAGTAGGAGTTCATGGAGCGAAAATCAGAGAGTATTTTTCCAACAACCTGGTGCTTGGTTGTGGTTTCCCTGAAGCCGACCGCGGGACAATCGGGAATATCAAAGCAGGAACAGCAGAAAAAGGCTGAAACGTGTCTGAGATCCCGGCTAAAAGGCGTGAGATGCAACAGTTGGCTTGTTAAAAACATGATTCCCCACTGAAAAATGTATGGGCTCAAAATGTCCAGAGGTAATTCTCTAAAGTGAAACAAATGTTTTGTTATAAGTGGAGAACCTTGGATTAATGCAGAGTTTTTGTTTAATTCATAAATACATCGATTCACAACTTCACTCAGATCACGGCTGCTTTCTTTTCGTGGGAAAATAGTAATTTGTGTCCATTTCAGCTTCTCTGTGTGGTTTATACCACAGTTACGATTTAAAGCCCGATCCAGGAAAATAGGAAGAATATTGGATTTTTTTAGTCTGAAGTCTTTCTTTGGCCCCTCAACAACATATGAAGAAAAAAAAACAGAAATTATTTTGATCAAATTAGCGTGCAATAAGTCAAAAATATATGTTGGTGTAGTCTTCTACTGGTTTTTATCAGGTATATCTGAATGTGTACAACAGGGGTTTGAGCAAAGCTTTTACCACTGAATGATGCAGAAAGTCTCAGATCCAAAAGACTTCAGAAACCGTATGAATCAGATATGACACATTTGGCATTATAGGGTTAAATGCTCAAATGCCAGTCTTTTAAAAGCACTCTGCACCGACTGAAAGAGAAGATTTTTTTGTAGTTTGATTCTGTGAAAGTGTGAGTCTGCATAAGCAAAATTTCCAAATATAAACAGCTCAATGTGGTTGTATTATTCATGTGTGTTTAGCCCTTTAAAGCCCGATCCAAGAATAAAACAAAACAATAAAATTACTTTTTTTTTGTTTGAATTCCTTATTTGGCCTTTTAACAAAATATGTAAAAAGAAAAAACTGAAATACATTTTTTATATTAATAATTTATTACTATGCGAAAAGTCAAGATTATTTTTCATGTAGTCTTCTGCCCCCTGTTATCAGGTGTATCTGATTGTGTACAATAGGATTTTGAGCAAAGAATTTCCTATTAAATTATGCAAAAGGAGTCAGACACAAAACATTTCAGAAACCGTATGAATCAGATATGAAACATTTGACATTACAGGGTTAGGCAGACTGATCGGTGACTGTATTAAAGGCGTAACTCAGATCATCCCGTATCAGTGCGAGGCAAAGAGGGGAAACCATGGCTTCTGCTTTTATTTCTGCATGTACCACCTGCCGAAAACATTGTTGTGGAACAAAAACCGACAGCTAAATGGAGGCAGCCTGAGCTTCTCCCAGCAGGACGACGCTCCACGCTGCTAAAACCGCTCACAAACAGCTTGGGGGACAAAACAAAAGGGGCTTAAAGTATTGACCCAGCCTCCAAACTCCCCGAATCCCAATCCGATCCACCATCCCTCAGCGTGCGCTTTACAAAACACAACACAAACCTCCTGTGAGGGCGCCGAGCATCCACCGAATAAACGCCCCGCTGCTCCCCACTGAAGGACGACCCGGGGGCGTGCACGTGACGTGCACGTGGCGTGCACGTAGCCAGACAGGTCAAAGCCACTTTGGCAGCCTGTGGGTGGAACCGGACACACTATCTAAGCACATATTTAACACAAGTCAGAGATATGATTTGTTAGAATTGGGCTATAGTTACTCACGTTAGCATAGCATGCTACAACTTGTATTATTCATTTTTAGATTCATATTATTCCCTTTGCGTGTTACACAGACTAAAGTACAAAAGTACGGTGGTAAGAGAGGAGACCATGAAGGATGTTGTTAGAATTGGGCTATAGTCACTCACGTTAGCATAGCATGCTACAACTTGTATTATTCCTTTTTAGATTTCTATTATTTATAATTATACTTTTGGGTTAAACTCTCTGGCTGTGCCTCCTCCTCCTCTCTCTGTTACAGTAGATACTCGTCTTCAAGCTCAACATCCACACTTTCTTATCACATTCCACCTAAACCTGCATGAATTAGGACCTGGCCTGTTCCTGTCAGAGCTAACTGGCCAATAACAGAGAAAAAACTGCCCATCACCCCCAGAAATCGAGGCTCTTTGCCAACTAATATTCCTGGATCTTTATCTGTGAAAGCCCCACCATAACGGGGTGTTAGCATCTGGCTATAATTACTCACTTTAGCATAGTATGCTATAACTTTATCCATGTAAATAACTGTTTTATTCATTTTTAGATTGATATTATTCCCTTTATAATTCTACTTTTGGGTTAAACTCTCTGGCTGTGCCTCCTCCTCCTCTCTCTGTTACAGTAAAGCTCAACATCCACACTTTCTTATCACATTCCACCTAAACCTGCATGAATTAGGACCTGGCCTGTTCCTGTCAGAGCTAACTGGCCAATAACACTCGTCCTCCTGTTGGAGGCCCAGAGGAAAACTGCCCATCACCCCCAGAAATCCAGGCTCTTCCAGACTGAGATCCTCCGGGAGCTTTGTCTGTGATCAGAAATCTTTATTTGGCTCTTTAAAAAAAATTAATTCAAATGTACATGCTTCATGAATCAAGTTTAATCCATATTTTTTTGCACATTTTTACTATAAAGTTTGATTATTTTTTGTTATAAAGGCAGAAGTTCTGCTGGGTCGTGAATGCAGCCAGTTCAGGAGTTAATTTAAAGTGTTAGATCTTAAATTATCTGCATCTTAAATCTATTTTCTTTGTGTCTGTGTCGAGCTGATTTACTTGCATGTGACCAATAAATGTCATATTTGTACTCTTGATGTACTCTGGTTTATTCTCAGGCTTCCAACTTAAGAACCAAACTAACAGATTTTAGGTATATTTCATTTTGCAGGCATTCTGTTAGTCGTCTTAAAGAAAACTAACAACTCTTTTTCTAAGTCGGTATCTTTCCAGGAAAAGTTAAATCGATGGCAGCAGCTCAACCTGGTCATTTAATTAGACAGCCAAACTTGTCCCAGCACATAAGAACTCAGAGAATTGAAATATTGACTAAAAAATGTCAATTTTTGCAACAGTATGGACGGTGAGAGAAAAAACCCTTTGGACATTTTGCCACTACTCATTTTCTTGACAGATTATTGTACAACGTTAAGGCAAAAACATGGTCCACTTATTGCCCTTAAGTTACTTAAATGGTGTTTTTCAACATTATGCATTGATATTTGCTTATGTTTTACTGTTTTAACAAAAAAAGTGATCCCGATTGTATCAGTTTGTGCAGGAATTTGTTCAGTTTCAGTCAAACTCACAAAATATAACATTTTATATATTCTTAGGCTTGATCAGTGCATGTTTACAGATGGTTTACCCTCTTTTTTTGTATTATTTGGCTAGAGAATGAGCTTAACAAACGAGATTTTGTTTAAAATTACATCTGAAATGATGCAGCTAATCAGGATTTACCTCATTACAGTGAACCGACCGGGGAATAACTTTAAAATATTGCTCAAAAACATCTGGGAAACTTATCTGGAGGCACAGGAGCCAAAATACAACGTATAATGAAAAATATTCTCCTAATACTCTCATTACAAAGGCTGCAGAAATCTGAATCGGTGGATTTTTCTCTAAGCACTAAGATGAAAGACTCTTAGAGACGATTTTTGGGGGGAAGGCTGTGATTAGATTAATTTTTCTGGCATTTATTGTCGAGAGGGTGCATAACGAAGGGGGAAATGAGCTGAGGAGCGGATTTTAAATTCCACTTTGACTTTCCGTGGAGACATCCGATCCATCTGAAGACAGTGGAGGTGGTTGTAGACTTCAGGAAGAACACAGCACCACCTGCTCCCATCACTCTGGGTGGCTCAACAATTGCTTCCGTGGAGTCCTTCTGTTTCCTGGGGATCACTATAACCCACTATAACCTCACAAAGAAAGCCCAGCAGAGGATGTTCTTCCTGCGGCGGCTGAAGAAGTTCAACCTGCCTAAGCCAATGATGGTGCACTTCTACACCGCCATCATTGAGTCCATCCTCACCTCCTCCATCTGGTACGCTGCTGCCACCGCTAAGGACAAGGGCCGACTGCACAGTGGTGGGAAGTAACGAAGTACAAGTACTTTGTTACTGTACTTAAGTACAATTTCCGTGTATCTGTACTTTACTTAAGTAGATTTAATAATGGATACTTTCTACTTTTACTCCACTACATTTAATAGTAAGTATCTGTACTTCCTACTTCACTACATTTCTATACAGCGTTTCGTTACTCGTTACATCCAAGACGCATTTCGGTTTTTTTGATTTGTTCGTTAGTTTGAAAGTATCCAATGGCGAGAGCAGAATCAGTCCGCTGAACCAATCCAAAGCGGGAAATAACCATTAGGCCCTCCCTCGAGAAGAGCAGCACAGTACCAGGACCTGCATAAAATATCTAAATCTAAACTGTCACAGGGGGTAAACACAATAAAAACATGCTTTATCTGCAGCTTTGCTCATTAAAATGGTACATTACTGATTTATTACAACTAAATACGATAGGTACACTTAATGACATTATATAAGCCGTTAGCTATTATGGTTGGCAAGTACTTTTACTTTTAATACTTAAGTAGTTTTAAAAGCTTGTACTTTCTTACTTTTACTTAAGTAAAATAATAATGTGGTACTTTGACTTTTACTTGAGTAAATTTTTGTCTGTGTATTTGTACTTTTACTTAAATACATTGTATGAGTACGTTCTCCACCACTGAGACTGCAGCGTATCAGTCGCTAAGCCGAGAAGGTGATTGGCTGCGATCTGCCATCCCTCCAGGACCTGTACGCCTCCAGGACTTTAAGGCGTGCAGGAAGGATCATGTCTGATCCTTCTCACCCTGGTCACAAACTCTTTGGAAACCCTCCCCTCTGGCAGAAGGTTGAGGACCATCAGGACCAAAACCCAAAACCTCACGCCATAAAGACAGTTTCTATCCAGCAGCAACTGGCCTCATCAACGAGGTGTTCTGCCAACAGGAATGATGGACGATCTCATTTCAATCAGAATTAAAGACTAAATGGTTTTAAAAAGAGCATTAAAACGAGTGGAACATCATGATATCATCATATTGTTCATAAAGACAGTTTCTATCCAACAGCAACTGGCCTCATCAACAAGACCAGCGACCCCCACCTATTCTTCTCCCACCCCCCTCTTCCTCACTAATTTACCCAATACTACGTTCAACATTTTCTGGTTTGTCGTTGGACATTCAATATTTCATTTTATTATTTATTATTATTATTATTTATTTTATTTTATTCTATATTTTTATTGCTACATTGTATGTCGTTTCTTGTTTCTCATAGAAGTGTTGGGCACCTAACACCAAATCGAATTCCTTGTAGGTGAAAAACCTACTTGGCAATAAACCTAATTCTGATTCTGATTCTGATTCTGATTAATGTGTGATTTGTTTTCTTGTGTTTGTGCAGATCCTGGGTCTGGTCTTCTCAATGACAATGTTCTGCCAGGCAGTGAAAGTAGAGACTTTCTACGCCTAGCCATCCTCCCTCTGCCCTTCGGATTTCCCTCGGGGGGAACGTATATATATATATATATATATAGACCCAGCCTCCAACTCTTTCTCCTCCATTGACAGACTCTTCTCCCCAACGCTTGTCCTCTAGGTGACATTTGCTCTGGGATGTCGCCAGTTCACGTTTCTCCCGCTAACTATCGACCAGAACGGTGTCCGTGTTACCCCCTCCTACGTCTTATGGTTTGCTCTGTGTTTTAAAGCTAATCCAGTGCTACATTTTATGAAACAGTATTATGAACATGTATTAAAAAAAAAAAAAAAGATACAGTATAACCCTTTTTTTGTTTGTTTTTTTGTTTTTTTTTTAAATACGTGTTTTTTTGGTTTAAATTATTTCACGGTTTTCTAAGTGTTCTGAAAACGGGAGCTACAGATGAGAAGACGTGCACCGTGTGGGGTGCAGCGAATAAATGCATGTCTCCAGAGATGATGTGTATTAAATGTTTTGGCTCGACCAATCGGCTCGCTTCGTGTCGTCTCTCCTCAACACGAAACACTAAAGGTGATTTAATGTGTAATCCCTCCGTGTTCGTGCCTGACATCCCGAAAAGCCAGCTGGCACTCGAGAGCGATAATAGAAATTTGCGAGGAACAAGCATGTGAAATTGTTCGTTTAGTCCCTCAGCTGAGACTCACCAGAGTAATTAGAATATATTTTGTAGCACCAGACTAATCAGGCAATAATTAGACACATCCAAAGAGCTAACTCTGAAACGTGTGGTTTATTTAGTGGCTACTTTTACATGCAGAGATGTATAAAGTACTGGAGTAGAAGTACAAGTACTATATAAAAAATTTACTTGAGTAAAAGTAGAAGTGTTCTTTCAACTCCATACTTAAGTGGAAGTACAGAAGTACTCCATTTTTTTTGTACTTACGTATTGCAAGTAGAAGTATTTCAAAAATTGCTACTCAAGTATCGAAAGTACTAGTACAAGTAAAAGTACAAGTACTGTGTATATTAAAAAAGGCAGTCAAAAGTGTGATAGATATTGGTTATATTATTTCAAACGTGTGAAAGGCCATACAGGTGTTTACAAAAAACAGAAAACTACATCTGCATTAGCATCAACAGCACTTCATCTACTATTTGTCATGAGGGTGGGTTTTGACGGAGGACTCAGGTGCGGAGATGAGGGGAACAAGGTTTATTGTAACAAAACGGTGGAAGTCCAAACAAAGTACAAATCAAAGCTGTGGAAAACTGTGAGCAAAGTAACAAAGCAATAAGCAAACAAGACTAAGGCAAAACTATGACAAAGTAACAAAATAAAGATTAACAGAACTGTGACAAAGCTGTGGCAAAACTGTGACAAAAAGCAAACCTGGCGTGGGGGTGACCAAGGACGAAACAAGACGGACGAAACGGACAAGACGGACTAGACGGACTAGACGAAACTCGCACAAGACAAGGGGAAACGAGGACTATTTAAACACATGAGGGAGGGGAACCCCAGGTGTACACAATAGGTAATCAAGACAAGACGAGACACCAGACGTGACACTATTATTTATTATTCCAGAGTCAGAATCCTGAGCTGAGCCTTGATGCTAGCATGTAGCATACAGCTAGCCAGCTAGGCTAGCTTTAGCCAACGTTATCATATAGCTAGCCAGCTAGGTTAGCTTTAGCTAACGTTATCATACAGCTAGCCAGCTAGGTTAGCTTTAGCTAACATTATCATACTGCTAGCCAGCTAGCTTAGCTTTAGCTAACGTTAGCATACAGCTAGCCAGCTAGCTTAGCTTTAGCTAACGCTATCATACTGCTAGCCAGCTAGGTTAGCTTTAGCTAACGTTAGCATACAGCTAGCCAGCTAGGTTAGCTTTAGCTAACGTTAGCTGCTACGTCCTGAGTGAACAGGGAAAACTGAACTAGCGCTTATTTACTAGCTTATATGTCATTGTATTTTTTCTAACTTACCTTGATATGTTTATTCAGATTAGATGGGGAATTTTTGAAGGCCATTATTTCGCAATGTTTGGGTTTTTTTTTTTATAGGCTATGCTTGATACCTCAAATCGCCCAATTATGAACCAGCTTCCCTAACCGTGACAGAGCTATCTATCATTACATTTACATATCAATTATGAGTAACGATTCAGCCTGTGAAAAATCGATCAGAGTAAAAGTATTAAATTAATAAAAAATATGTAGTAGAATAAAAGTAAAAGTAGGGAACAAAACATATACTCCAGTAAAGTACAGATACTGCATTTTGGTACTTAAGTACAGTACTTAAGTAGTTCTACTTGGTATTAGAATGTAATAAATATGAAAGAGAGAGAAGATACATGAGGAAAGAGTTTAAACGTATTAAGGAAAAGATTAATTCATCAGATATTTTGAGGAAGCATTTGGGGAGTAAACATATACAAATAGTTATTCAATATTTAAAGAAAACTAAATTATATCATAGAATTTGATTTATAAGAGTGAATTATATAAATGAGTAGAATATTAAGGTACATATAGATAGAGAGATATAGATAGACTGATATAAATATATATATATATATATATATATATATATATATATATATATATATAGAGAGAGAGAGAGAGAGAGAGATATTTATATATATATAGATAGATAAATAGACCATTAAGAACCACACTCCATACCAGTAAGTGGCGGTTATGCTACTAAAAGTTTATTGCCAACCGCCATAAAAACTCCATAAGAAGAAGAATAAGTTCTACTTGGTTACTGTTCATCTCTGTTTACATGGGACATTAGAACTGCAGCAGGATTTTGTCAGAGGAATTTAAATGAACGTTGCAGTGGCAGGAACCTTGAGGACCGGCCCGGGGCGGTTTCTCTCCCGGCTCTAATCAGAGAAGTCTCCTCAGGCCTTTCTCACCTCGTGAGTTCCTCTTTTTATTTCATTTCCTCTCTCGGGCCGTCAAGTAAAATGCAGGAAGTCAGTACACCAGAGACACTCTCTGATTAAAGCGCCCCACAGGAGAGGAAACGCATTAGCGTCTGAGCAGAGGTTTGAAGTCCGAGGACGGCGAGTGGATGAGCTCCTTCTGCGTTTGTTCAGAGTTTCCTCCAATTCCTTCAACTTTTTATGCCCTTTAACTATCTGGGCCTCGTAGAGCACGAGTCCCAGAGCAGCCAAATCGGTGGAAAGGTTTCAAATAAGGGAGAGAAGTTAGAGTCAGTTGGTGCAACTTTAACGGGCAGTTCTCATATTTTTATGATGGCAAACTTATTTTTTTCTTCTTAATTAGAGAGAAAACTACACCTCTATCTATTGATTTATTTCATTATAAATTGAAAAATTCTGAAAACGGCTGTAAATAATGGTAAACAAGCTTCCCAGCAGAGAATTATAGTCACAAACAATGGAAATTCTGTGTAGTTTTCTAACCAGCACTAGACTGAAATGTAGAAATTTAGAGAGACTGAGCAGGATTCAGAGTCAAAATCAAACAGACTGAAAGGACATGAAACCTTGTTCTTTGGCAAACTGAATAATCATCAACATCATACTGAGAGCCAAAGAGGCGAGGCACCATCTTAAGTCCAAATCTGTGATGCAATATAGATAAATATTAGTATGTACAGAACTACCGATATGCACATCTGGAAAGGCAGGTTTTAGAGCCACATACTCCCATCAAGGCTGGGAAGACCTCTCATGTTGAACGAAAATCAACCAGATTTTCTGCATATATAACAACAGCAAGGCTTTACAGAACAATCAGAATCAGAATAAGGTTTATTACCAAGTAGGTTTTTGACTTACAAGGAATTTGCCTTGGTCTTTGGTGCACAACACTTCTATGAGAAGCAAGGAAATACAATGTAGAAATAAAAATATAGAACAGAAAATGTAAAACTAAAAAGTACAATCTTTAAAAGTAGAGATCTGAATGTACAAATGAACAATTGAAATGTGCAATGTTGATGTGCAACGACAGACCAGAAAATGCTGACAGTAGCATTGTGTATATTAGTGAGGTACAGGGGGGTGGAAGAGTTTCTATATGCGAGCAGTCAATACATTTTAACAGCTGAATATTATTGGTGTCACAGTGGGTTTTAGCTGGGTTTTTTTTTGTCTATTCTGTCTTTGGTCTCGTCCTTTCTTGTTTTATTTTGAAGAATAACCCTCATCTCGTTTCCTCTCAGGTCTGTTGCACTTCCCGGTGTGTCACCTGTCCAATTGTCTTCCTGATCACCAATTGTGTTCCCCTGGGGTTCCCTTCCCTCATATGTTAAATAGTCTCGTTAAATAGTTTCCCCTTGTCTTTTGCCAGTGGGTTCCATCTTATGACTTTACTGAGCTTTACCATGTCTTGAATCAATCAATCAATCAGTGTTTATTTATATAGCACTTTACAACAACCGGAGCTGACCAAAGTGCTTTACAGAATAAAAACAGATCAAACTATCGAAATATACAAAGACAAACACATTGGTGACAGAAGCCAGTATACAGAGATTTTACGTGCAAAAAGCCATTCTGAACAAATGCGTTTTAAGTTGAGCTTTGAACAGAGGCAGGTCAGTGAATGATCGTAACTCAGTGGTTATCTAGTTTTAGTTCTGATCTAGTCTTGCCTTGCCCCTCGTATTTCCCAGTAAGAAAGTTTTTTTTAAATTCCCCTTGCTCTTTTTATTTCCTCCTGTGAGTATTATTTTGTACGTTTGTTTCATAGTCTTTTTGCATTCCTCGTTTACGAGCGATTTTGATTTGTTACTTTTGAACCCTCCTTGTTTGTACTTTTGTTTCCACTCGTTCCGAGTGCGCCCTGAGTTTATCTAACCTTTTTGTCTCGATCAATCTCCACATCTGAGTCCTCACTGAGCTCAGCCTTGTCAATTGGCAAACATAAATTTGACCAAAGGGACCCAGGAATGTGGAACAGCTAGCACCCTGTACCAGTCAGAGACTTCTGATCTGCTTCTGCAGAAATCTGCTTTCAAGCTTTAAGTCGAAGCCCAGTGGCTCTTTCAAGAAAAAGAGGCCATACCTCACGTGCACGGATCCATCACTGACACCGAACACTCGCAGTTAGTTCAGTCTCAAATCGAGCTCCATCCTTCAACCGCTTCCTTAATTTTTCTTTCAACCAGGCAGCTGAGACGCAGCATCACAGACGGGACGTCAAAGGCATGCAAATTTTTACACATGAATAAAAAATACTCAGCTGGTATAAGTCCACCGAGGGACTCTGGGACTTTGTCAGATCACAGCTGGATGCATTTTGAGTAACATGAAGATAAATCTAGAAATGGATCCATTTTGGAGACAAAGAAACGTCAAATTCTGATGAGTTTTGACTCTCGGACTTACTACGGTGACTAAAAGAGGTTCTATTTTTGCTGTTATTTTATTTAACTCATTGACTGCCAGCCATTTTCAGAACAGAGAAACCCATACTGACAGAGTTTTTTAAGCATTTTGACTGATTTTTCTAGAGCCACAGAATAGTTTGTGCTATGACTATGTAAACACCGAACACACCAAAAGAACGAGTAGACTCTCTTCTTTCATCAGGAAAAAAAATGTGTTTCTACCTTATTCCGTTCTTCCTCGACTTGCGTCTCACCGGAGACATGTTCTCTCATAGCGAACCGTTACATTTTTCTTATTTGCCTACAGTCTATGCTCATCTCCCATCAAAAGTGGCACTGCCCCCTAGAGGGTCAATTTGTTACTACATACTCTGTCTAGAAGCCGATATTTACGGAAAAACTTTAGCAGATCGTCCCCCAGACACTCTCGCTGAAAAACATAAAAGACGTCTATAGACGTCTTTGGCAGCCAATGAGTTAAAGGCTCATAGAGTACATCAAATCCTCTGAAAACACAAGTACAGTGACACAAAGCATCATGCCGCCACTTTTGGGCGTGTAGACTTTAGGGCCTGGCCTAGATTCCAACCCACGGGTCTCTGCTTCGACCCAGGATCTGATGTTTATATTAGGCAACATGTCAGGTTTCTGAGGATGTCTCCCAAGGTTTCACAGCCTCGGCAACAACAAAGTACAAGGACTCTCTGGGATCTGAGTGTCTTACAGGAGCCTGATGACACTAAATTGATCCCTCTGTTGGTTTGTGTGCAGAAGGCTGTCCCTGTTCTGTTCCAGCAATCATGACTCGGTTATTGTGATCTTAAAAAGGCAAGAAAATAAAACCTATTAGAGGTGAAAAACACACCAAGAGATCCATACACGGAGAGATTGAAAGAGCTGAAAAGGGAAAAGGGAACATGCCGGCCCTAAGTTGAGACTTCAAGACAATAAAAACCTGCAAGAATGGATTACCGAACAGCTCTGAAGGACAGAGGCTTTTTCTTCTTTTTATGTTTTATTCTGTGCGAGCAGAACTAATTTCGGAGACACAATATAAACACAAAGAGGATTGAAATTACAGCAGGGACTGAAAATGTACACAACAAGATGGAAAAACGCCAAGAGGAGAGCAGAACAACTGCAGACTGATCGGAAATGACCACAGAGTTAGACGTTTAAAACCAGAAAACACTAACCAGAAAAAGGAACACAAGTTTGGTAAAATTAATTGCAAAAAAACGACAATCCAATGAGGCGGGTTTCACAGTTTCCAATGGGAAAGTCTCATTCAGTCTGAAAGACAGTTCCATATATGGCAAGAAATGCTAAAACCAACTGATGATGAGGGAGGATACCAAGATGTGGCACTAGGGTTGTCACGATACTAAAATGTTCAGCTCAATACAGATACTCAGGAAAATATTCGATACTCGACACCATTTTCGATACCACAAGGAGAAAAACAAAGACCCCAAAAATTTAACTGGATTTTGACAGGTTAGTGTCTTTGGTTTCAAACTGACCTGTTACTGATGTTATGGTGGCCCGCATTAATGACCCTAACCCTAACCCTAACCCTAACCCTAAGCCTTCATAAATCTGAGAAATAAATATTTTTTGGTTAAACTTGTCTGGACTTATTGTACAAACCTATTTAACATCCACTATTCAGTGTTTGCAAGATTCATTTCACTATTTTTAAATTAATGTATATACTGCCATGAAGCAATTAGGATTTTCTTGCCTGGGATCTTCCTATTGGTGACCTAATCAAAATGGCCGACTTGGATGTGGGGGAGTCGGATATCCATCCTTGTCTTCCTGCAGACTTGATTAATGTTGGCTTGTTATTATTAGCCATTAGCCGCAGCTAGCAATTCAAGGCTAACAACGTCAATAAACGTTTTAGTATCTATACTTTTTTGAGTATCGATACTTTTGACATCCCTATGTGGCGCCCCTCTAAATCCCACCCACAGTTGCCCAGCTCCCTTAACCCTGTAATGCCAAATGTATCATATCTGATTCATACGGTTTCTGAAATGTTTTGCGTCTGACACCTTTTGCATAATTTAATGGTAAAAACTTTGCTCAAAATCCTATTGTACACAATCAGATACACCTGATAACAGGGGGCAGAAGACTACACAAAAAATAATCTGGACTTATCGCATAGTAACAAATTATTTATATCAAAAATGTATTTCTGTTTTTTCTTTTTACATATTTTGTTAAAAGGCCAAATAAAGACTTCAAACCAAAAAAAAAGTCATTTTCTGTTTTGTTTTATTCTTGGATCGGGCTTTTAAGTGTGTGAGACATTTCCAAAATTAGCCTAAAATGCCTCATTTAATTTGAGGCATGAATCAGATATGACACATTTGGTATTATAGGGTTAAGGGAGCTGGGCAACTGTGGGTGGGTTTTAGAGGGGCGCCACATAGGGTTGTCAAAAGTATCGATACTCCAAAAAGTATAGATACTAAAACGTTTATTGACGTTGTTAGCCTTGAATTGCTAGCTGCGGCTAACGGCTAATAATAACACGCCAACATCATCAAGTCCGTCCGGCTGCAGGAAGCCAAGGATGGATATCCAACCCCCCGACATCCAAGTCAGCCATTTTGAAGATCCTAGGCGTGTATCCGGACATGACACTCATTTTCAAAAGTATCGATACCCCCCCGCCTTCTCTCTGGTTTATTTATTTACGTTATTCATGATCATTAACGTGACGTTGGCCTTGAATTGCTAGCTGCGGCTAATGGCTAATAATAACACGCCAACATTAATCAAGTCTGCAGGAAGCCAAGGATGGATATCCAACTCCCCCACATCCAAGTCGGCCATTTTGATTAGGTCACCAATAGGAAGATCCCAGACGTGTATCCGGACATGACACTCATTTTCAAAAGTATCGATACCCCCCCCCCCCCTTCTCTCTGGTTTATTTATTTACGTTGTTTATGATCATTAATGTGACGTTAGCCTTGAATTGCTAGCTGCGGCTAATGGCTAATAATGACACGCCAACAGTAATCAAGTCTGCAGGAAGCCAAGGATGGATATCCAACCCAAGTCGGCCATTTTTATTAGGTCACCAATAGGAAGAGTCTGGGCTTACATCACGGCAAACCCTCTTCTCCCCCCCCCTGTTCACCTGGTTGCTTCAGCACATCTCCTCTTCCTCTCCTCTTCCTCTCATGCATTATTCACTCCCATGTTCTCAGGCTTTCTCCCTCCTCGTGCTCGATCAATAAAACATACCTGCATGCCTGCTCCCTCACCCCCCGTCCCCGTCCTGCTCCCGAAGCCCGACCAGGAGCCCCCGCTGGGCCCATAAAACGCCCGAGACGAACGGCCTTTTCAAACTCAAAGAAAACGACTGTAATCCGGGTCCTCACACGTCGGCGTGAGCTGTGTCGCTAATTATGGAAGAGACAGGGACTCCCTGAGTTTGTCGCCTGCTTCTAGGTTTTTTGGAAACTTCTTTTAGACACTTTCTTGTGTCCGCCTGCACCAATCCAAAGAGGAAATACTATACAGTATATTATGGAGATGGTCTAGTTAAGTTGTTCGAAAAAGCCAAACAAATCGAGGTTTGCACCACCAGTTAATAAATAGATTAACTCATTGACTGTTCTGTTTTCAGAACAGAGAGTCGCTCACTGCCAGAGTTTTTTGAGCATTTTGACTGATTTTTCAAGAGCCACAGAATAGTTTGTGCTATGACTATGTAAACACCGAACACACCAAAAGAAAGAGTAGACTCTCTTCTTTCATCAGGAAAAAAAACGTGTTTCTACCTTATTCCGTTCTTCCTGGACTTGCGTCTCACCGGCGCCATTTCTCGCATAGCGAACCATTGCGTTTGTTTTTATTTGCCTACAGTCTATGCTCATCTCCCATCAAAAGTGGCACTGCCCCCTAGAGGGTCAATTTGTTACTACATACTCTGTCTGGAAGCCGATATTTACGGAAAAACTTTAGCAGATCGTCCCCCAAGCCACTCGCATTGAAAAACATAAAAGACCTCAATAGACGTCTTTGGCAGCGAACGGTTGGATTTGAATTGACGTCTATAGACGTCTTTGGCAGCCAATGAGTTAAGAAGATTATTATTCCGTGCAACCTGAGTCACATGTTCTTTTTGTGTCCAAGACTCCATGGCTTTTGGAGCCAGTGTTCAGCCATTCTCTCCAATGCTTTAGGAACTCAGGTCTGCATGGACCCTCTCTTAGCTATCTTTGGGTTCCCAGTTAATACTTTTTTAACTGACCCTGCTCACTCTGAAGTATTGGCCTTTACATCGCTCTTAGCCAGACGTCGTATTCTACTTCTTTGGAAATCATCTGAGACCCCTTCAATTTCTCTGTGGTTTCGCGAAGTAATGTCATTTTTCAGATTGGAAAAGATTGGTCTTATAGCAAAGGGAAACCATAGTAAATTTGATCGGATATGGGGCTCTTTTGTAAATTATTGCAAAGCATTGAACATCTTACCATCTGACTAATGTGATTGGACACCCCCCCACCCCACCCCGTTTATTTATTTATTTTATTTTATTTTATTTTATTTATTGTATTTTTATTCCCGCGACCCCATCAGGGAATAAGCGGTATTGATAATGGATGGATGGATGGATGTATTTTTATTTTATTTTATTTTTTTATTTCTTTATTTTTTTTCTGTGTGTGTTTGTGTGCGCGTGCGCGTGTGTGTGTGTGTGTGTGTGTATGAGTTATTTATTTGACCACTACAAATGAGAGATATTGGGTACTGTATGTAAAAAAAAATATATATATATATATAAATAAATATAAAAATGCAAGGGGAACAGATTCTATCCTATTTGTAAATTACTATTATGTTTTTCTTCCACAATAAATAAATAAATCAAAAGAAGATTATTATGTACACCTAATTGTTCTCAGTTTCTCATTTCTTTTTATCAGAACAGAACTTTAAAAACTCATTAATTTGACATGGCTTTTAACAACTAAACCTTAGGTTGAGGTAGAGCACCTTCTTACCTTTTTTTTTTTTTTTTTACCTTTTTACCTCTTTATTTTTACATTAAAATCACATATATGTATGTACATTATGTTTGCTTTTTATGTTTATTTTTACCTGTACAGCACTTTGGCAACTTCGGTTATTTTAAATGTGCTCTATAAATAAAATTTGACTTGACTTGACTTGACTAATCTCACAGAAAGAAATAATATTCTCTGTAGCATAAGTGTATTTTACAAACCACAATCATTTATTATCTGTGTTCAAGAAAGAAGACTTTATGAATTCTTGAGGGAGCTATTCACATTTCACTTTTTTGCTCACTGATCTAGAAAAAAAACTAAAGTTATTTTGGCACTGAATGAGGATTTGCAGCCTGCAGGAAGACTTTCACTTAAACTAGAAGAAGTAGAAGGTAAAAAAGAGCTGATTTGATACTATAAGGCAGTGTTTTTCAACCTTTTTTGAGCCAAGGTACATTTTTTCATAGAAAAAATCACGAGGCACACCACCAACCAAAAATGTCAAAACAAATCTGTATCCGCCCATAGTAACACTATAGTTATTCTTATTTTATTCTTATCTTATCCTAAGTGTCTTAAATAGGAATCAAATAAACATAAAAATTTATTTGTATCATATTTTATATTTCTTCTTTCAAATTGCACTTAACATGTCCACTTCAACATACAAAATCATATACAAAATCTATTCATAAGGAATTATTACACGATTACGCCACCAGTCACTACTACAGCACAGACACTCAAAAATTATTTGCAGATAATTAATTCTTCATCAAAAAATCTTTTTAGACACTTTACACTAGTGTACCGAGGCACAGTGGTTAAAAAACACTGCTATAAGGGACCTAATTGTACACAAAAACAGCATGTGGACTCCTAAATATCTCAACAGTACGTTATTATTGGACATATCCCGGTCTGAGGGAGCATTATTTCGCGGTTAAATCAGACTCCACTCAGGCTGAAAATGGCTCACTTTCACTTGCCGTTTGGCAGCAGATCCCAGGGTGAATACAGAACCCTTTCGGGGGGGCATGTATTGCACCATAACAACAAAGTAATAGTATATTAATTTTTAACCAGGTGTTCAACTCGAGTGGACAGAAAAAAATGATGTACAAGGATCTGGAGATGGATGAGTCATTAGGGCCTTTGTGCCTGTTCAGACTGTTTCCACACAGTCACATTCACACACGAGTACTTACTCATACTCTATGGAAAACTGTAAGAGTTTAATTTTAATGTTTAATTTTAATGTGCTCTCAGAGAGATCCCCCCCCCCCCCCAGAGCTGAAGGACCCTACTCAGGCCCAGGTGAAACCGACAACATTAACCCTTTAAAGCCTGATCCAAGAATAAAACAAAACAGAAAAATTACTTTTTTTTTTTTGTTTGAATTCCTTATTTGGCCTTTTAACAAAATATGTATAAAGAAAAAACTGAAATACATTTTTAATATTAATAATTTATTACTATGCGATAAGTCATCATCTTCTCCAACTCAATGTGTTTTTTTAAAAAGACAAAGAAGAGCAGGATAAACTTAATAAATTCTTCCCCGGTGAGATGCTAAATTACTTTTCCTGTGAATAGAGCTCTTCTACTCGGGATGCACACTTTACATTCAGCCGTTCTGCAGATGCTTATATCCAACTTCCAAAAACATTCAAGCATCTGGAGAGCCAGAAGGGGCCAGAATACACTGATTCTAAACCTCAAGTTAAAGTAAAACATGCAGTCGAATGTATAAAAACATTAAATAATGAAAATGAGAAATTTGACTTGAAAAGATGTTGCTAATTTAGAATTTGTTGACAGCAGTATGTCACTTAACCCTTTAAAGCCCGATCCAATAATAAAACAAAACAGAAAATGACTTTTTTTTTTGTTTGAATTCCTTATTTGGCCTTTTAAGAAAATATGTAAAAAGAAATAAACAGAAATACTTAATTAATCATTTATTACTATGCGATAAGTCCAGATTATTTTTGTGTAGTCTTCTGCCCCCTGTTATCAGGTGTATCTGATTGTGTACAATAGGATTTTGAGCAAAGTTTTTACCATTAACCCTATAATGCCAAATTAATTTGATACATAAGGTTTCTGAAATGTTTTGTGTCTGACACCTTTTGCATAATTTCAGGGTAAAAACTTTGCTCAAAATCCTGTTGTACACATTCAGATATACCTGATAACAGCCAGTAGAAGACTACACCAACATATATTTTTGACTTATTGCACGCTAATTTGATCAAAATAGTTTTTTTTTTCTTCATATGTTGTTTAGGGGCCAAAGAAAGACTTCAGACTAAAAAAATCCAATATTCTTCCTGTTTTTCTTGGATCAGGCTTTAAATGGTTAACTGTGGTATAAAGCACACAGAGAAGACTTATCACATAGTAATACATTTAAAAAAATTTATTACTAAAAAAATGTAGTAAAAAAATGTATTTCTGTTTTTTCTTTTTACATATTTTGTTAAAAGGCCAAATAAAGACTTCAAACCAAAAAAATTTAATTTTCTGTTTTGTTTTATTCTAGGATCAGGCTTTAAAGGGTTAAATAATTCAAAAGGTGTCAGACGCAAAACATTTCCGAAACCGTAAGTA
Source organism: Menidia beryllina (assembly GCA_013363375.1). NCBI lineage: Eukaryota > Metazoa > Chordata > Actinopteri > Atheriniformes > Atherinopsidae > Menidia > Menidia beryllina. Next base: position 412 of record JABUIW010043260.1, on the reverse strand, counting down.
TCAAATATGACACATTTGGCATTACAGGGTTAAAAACGACTGCTTTCCATTCAGGGGGGTGAGCTCTCTGGGACTCTTGATAAAAATGCATCCTAAATGAAACTTCATTCTTGCTGCTAAGTCCAGCAAATGGAACAGATTCACTGGAGGGAAAGCCATTTATAAACGTCAGGGATGAAGTTATTGAGTCATCCTGTATCAGATATTTGTCATTTTTCAGCTGACACACCCTGTCACGGAGGGAATAGTATAGAAAAAATGAAAAATACTAAATCTGCATTCTGTTTATGTTAATGGGGAACAGGAGGCTGGTTTTCTGCATCTTATTTTAAAGTGACAGCGTGCTGGGCCAAATGATTAAACAAAGGCTTTATTATTATTATTATTATTATTATTATTATTATTATTATTA
>JABUIW010043258.1:11939-26378 GCA_013363375.1 Menidia beryllina | reverse complement strand
GATAGATAGATAGATAGATAGATAGATAGATAGATAGATAGATAGATTCAAATGTGGTGAGACAAACAAGGACTTGCACATGCTGTGTGAAAGTGCTCATACACCTGTGTTTCCTCCGCTGGCGTTGATTGGGACTGAAACTGAGTTAAGTGAATGATTAGAGATGTGATTTAAAATAAAGCATCTGTGGAGAACTTTCTCAGGAAGAATTCACCACCACAGTGAGTCTCTGTGGGGTGCTTTGCCTCCAAAGGCGTATTAATTGAGATGTTGATGGAATAAGTGGAATGGGACTGAAATGGGGCACAGTGTGGGTTTGATAGGAGAAAGTATATTTTGGCAAATTCAAGCCTGGGCATGTTTTGGGAGGCCCCTTTGAGAGCATCTGTGAGGAAAGGAAGGAAATGGAGAGCATTCTGATCATATGTGTGTGTGCACGTCTTTGTGTAAATGAGACTGAGTCCTGATGACCTCCAAGTCTGAGTGTCCTGGTTACACAATTAAATGGTGTTGAAGCATGAAAATGAACAATCAGTCCAAGATAGCAAGAATATTTTCTTCTTCTCACAAATCCTACACTATTGTTAATTCTGTGTTAAATTTGTCTAATCAAATTGTGTACTTAATAAAAAGTAGTACGTGGCCAATTCTACCAGGTCATTTTTGAGTCAAACATACCACACTTTGCTCATGCAGGAAATTGTATCAGCTTGATGTCATATCAGGATGGGAGGATGATTTGTCATAGGGAGAGGTTTGCAAATTCTTACAGCTGTAATTTTGGGCTTAGTGTTCACTGTATGCTGGTTAGAGGACATGTATATGATGTGAAGGTTAATCATGGGCTGCAGTTTTGTATTGCAAGTCGTCACCGCGCTGCAATGCAATCAGCACAGTTAGAAAATAAGTGGGTCACTATGCAAGACTTTGATTAAAATCTCTGTAATTATAGTGAAGCTTCAGCTCTGATTTTGTGGATTTCCCCAACATCTGTCCTGAAGAGGAGGAACTTGTATGAATGAAAATAGATAAAGAATTGTAAACAGGCCTCGGACACATTCCATGGGTGCACACACGTGCATGCTCCCACTTCATAGTGCGCACATGTGCATGTCCTCACAAAAAATAGCCACAAAGCCCAACACAGGAAGGAAATGTATTGTGAAGGATTTTTTTTAATCCAAATTACTTTAATTGATTACTATTTGCATTATCTATTTAAGGACCAACCGAAACGTATTAAAATGTAAAATACGTCATTAAAGATTTCAGTGTTAAATGCTAAAAATTATGTCATTTATATCACAATGAGAGAATAAAAATGCACGGGTTTGATTGTAACTTAATAGCTTTGAAATATGCAAGTGTGCTTCAGTTGCTTTGGCTGAAAAAGTACAACACTGTATTGTATTAAAACTTGAAATAATTGTCAAGTACCATATTAAAAATCATTATTTGAGTTTTGCTTTCAGAAATTGTGCAAGTATAGTAACTGACAGACATAGGTTTTCCTTATTGTCATGGTTCTCATCCAGTTCATTCTGACTCTGCCAAAAAAGGTATAGCTAAAGGAAACAATGCCTGTGCCATTTAGCAGCAATGTAAAATCAATATATGTTCTGAAATGGCACAAAAAAAAACATCATTGTAAACTAGTTATTGACGTGTTAAAGTAATTTACACTTGCTAGTACAAGACAGATCGTGGCAATATTTATTTAGCTGGCAAGCTGGCGGTGGGAAAACGATACGGCAGCTGCAGCTATCACCAGATGCTGGTGTTACAATGTCCGTCCATCAAATTGCCCCCCTCTATCCCCCTCATCCTACTCTCTACCCTCCTCCTTCACTTTCCCAAATGAATGGCTCCCTTTTTGCTGAAACCTGACAGTCTTAAAACAACTGTATAATTAGAGCTGCATCTGTCACACTGGTTTATCCTGGCTTTCAGTTTGAGTACCGCATTGTAGAGCAAAGCAAAAGGACAAACCAAAAATTCTTTTGACAATAAGCCCAGAGTCCCTCGAATAAATGCTGCAAAGAAGCATTTCAAAGTTACATTTCCAATACTATAATGGCATTCTTAAATTAATGAAGTCGCGCAGCACTGAAAAACACCACATGGCATACGATCTGACAACACGTGAGAGGTGTAATTTGTCAATACAGTAATATAGTACAATACTGTGTGCTAATCACCTCACAAAACAGAGGAAAAGCTAAAAGAGGAAATATTCAGCCATACAGTGAGCCATCCTGCTATCAGCTGCAGCAATTAAGGAGCACAATGTAAAATGTCACAGTGGATCTCTATCATCAGCACCCCTGTCACTGGAAAAGGCCAGGAGGAGTGGAGAAGCGCAGACTATGGTAAATCCTATCGGCCAAGCCTGTTTTAGAAATATGAGAGCAAACATCATGGTGGGACATCTTTAAATTCTAGTTCAGATGTTGTCTTGTCACCCCTATTAAACAAGGGAGGAGCAGAGACAAAAGAAAATATGATTAACTGACAATATGCGTGAGTCCTTTCTAGGTAGGTGAAAATAAAAAGATGAAGAAATAGTTGTCTGTGTGTGTTTACGCGGTTGGTCTGCACACATTACAAAGTCAAGGCAACTGTCAGCATGTTCATTTATTAAATATACTCAGTAGCCCAAATGTTGAAAAATAATGATTTGGACTTATTGTTTTAAAAAACAATTTATGAATAAATCTTAGATTACAAAATAGAAATTTGAAGATATCTGAACAAAATAGATGCATATGGAACTGAAGCAAAGAAATCTTATTTCTTCAACATTCCTGACTAAATTGCTTTCATGTCCCTACTTTCCATTTATATTAAGAAAATAAGGGTGTTAAAAGATGCCTTTTAATTTTCAGCTCAGCATCATTTTGACATGCCTAACTGAGCAGTCTCCACAGGATATAATAAATCATTTGCAGATTTTCTCTTGTTTTTGATCAAGTCGGGATGACCAAACTTCTGCCCCGACTTATTACATTTGGGAAACTGATTGAAAGCATGTCCAGGCATGCTCTCTGTTATTGTCATTATCTACCCTATTCAAGCTTCTGAGCAGCACTAGAATTATCACCTCAGCACATACTCGTAGACTCTCACCAGCACGGGAACATGAAAGAAGCAATAATTGTATTTGTTTGAAAGAAAAACTCTTGAATTTAATTTAGCTCCTTGTCTCTTTATGGGTTGGAGGACATGATCTTGACAATGAAGAAGTCATGAAACTGCTGGACATTAATGGTATCTAGGGATGGAAGGGTGGACTATTAAAATGTGATGTGTCTTTGTGACTTCATGCAGGGACAACTGAACTAAATAACAGATTTCAATGGACTGCAGCATATTTCAAGCTCCCTCTAGTGGTTTTAAAGTTCATTACAATGCAAGCCGAGGCATTATATACAGTAAAAGCCAATGCAAACTTAATTTCTGTTTTAATGTTTGCCTCCACAAACAAAATGGGTTCAGATAATGCACATATCAACTATCAATCCTGAAGCTGTCACATAAATGAGAGGGAAATGTAAGAGCACTGTGTTAAACAACCTTAGCATAGCTGACATGGTTTAAATGCAGTATGTGTTTGCGTGTTGTTCGGCTGGCTGTCGAAGGAGTCAGAGATGGTTCATTCACAGTACCAGAGAGACCCCGCAGCTTGGTTTGCCACTGAGGAACACAGATGCCCAGGGAGAAAGATAAAGAGAGGAAGATGCAGAAAGTGTGTGAAAGGGGGAGCAAAAGAAAAAGAGGAAGTGTATGAGAAAGAGGGAGAGTGGGGGTGAGTGTATAGTCATATTTTGCCTAGTTTGCCACAAGCTCTTCAAAGGCTACGTCTTGCCTATAACACATCTGGGAATGTGAGTGAAAGTTGAAGAGTTCCCTCTGCTCTTTTCTCTCAAGCCCCCAAACCTATTTTGCTGATTCCACTTTTTTTGTCTCCTCTTTCCTTTCAGCCCACACACTGCTCTTTCCGTTTCTTTAGCTCTCTCTTCTGCCTTCTTCCACATACATTTTTGTCCAGCCAAACTCCGTTTGATATGATTTTACTTCATTTTTCTTGCTCACAGAAATATAATAAAACATTTTAGAATTGTAATTATTGATGACATAGTTTCATAAATTTACTTTGAAAATGAGTAAATTAACTGTACAAAAAGAAAGGAACCAACCAATTGGTATGTTTTCTTAACATCATGAGCCTTTAAGAAATGGCCAGCGCCACTAATTATTAGACAGGTAAGACATCAGCTGATCTTTGCATTTTCCTATAACAAAGCAAAATGTATAGTGGAAAAGAAATGCTGATGCCAAGCACAGTGATTACGCTGAAGAGGCAATGGCAGGATAAGAGGATACCTTTTCTCTACATATTCCTACTGTTTTAGTCACGGTTATGTCTTCCTTCCAATTTAACTTTTTGCTTCTATCTTCCTTTCTTGCCAAGGTTTATCCCTGAGGTGTCCTCTGAGGCTACCTACTGGATAAGCCATTTGAAATGTATTTTCTAAAGAACCTCCCGTTCCATTTTTGAACTGCTGCTATCTTCCTAAACGTCCTTAAGAAAAAGGCTGAGAGAAAAAAAATGGCAGCAAATGGTTTAAAGAATTGTAGCTGTACTTTTCTGTGTAGTGAACTCACACAGAACAGCTCTCAGCAGCGGTGTGATACAGACTTCTGTGACTGTGATCAGTGCTGGTGCAAACTGCAGAATATGACCTACACACAGAAAGAAAAACAACTTCTTGCTGCCAATATTGTGGAGCTCAAAAGGGGGGAATGAAAAGGCCATCATAGGACATACTCAGTATGTCAGATATCATTCACTGACTGGAGTTATTATTAATATTGTTATTATTATTATTATTCAAAATATGTCTTTAAAATGTTGTGGAAACCTTTTGATGTCTGGAAATGAATTGATTTTAAATACAAATTCTTGGTCTGTAGATGAACTCCTGATGTCCTGAGTTTGCATAAAAAGGAATCAGGTCAAGCACAGTATCTTAAAGAATCTGCAGTCTGAAAGCCATGACCTGTGCATCACTGTGCCATATCATGGACTGCAGCCTGCCCTGTCAACCAATTATGCCAATTACAGCCAGAGGCCCCTGTGTTTTTTTTATAAGACCCTCCACAATTTCTTCCAATGAACCCATTAGTTCCAGCATTTGTTTACAGAGAGAAAATGTGACTTGAAGCAAAAATAATATTTGTTATCTACATTTGCCATCAGAGCAGGCTAAATCCACCACCGGCTAATCTTTACCTGGTTTTCTCACTGAGGTTTAATCTTGTCATGGCAACTTAGCATCTAGTATGGACAGAACATGTATGTACGCGAGTGTGTGTGAGTCTGAGCGTGCACGCGTGTGTGTTTGCACTCGGGGAGGATGCGGAGGAGAGAGATACTGCAGACAAGCCAGTCATTCTCCTGCTGCCCCCTCCCTCTCTATATCCATGTCAAGAACCAATCACGTGTGAAAACTTGCCTTAACTTCTCGTGCCTGTGTGACTACAGCGTCAGAGAGTTTGACAGATCTGTGTGCCACGGAGGCGTCTCCCAGCCATTTGGCATGCCATGCGCGTCTGGTGCGCTGGAGACTGCCTGTCAAACGCCTATGAGTCGGTGGCGCAGCCAGGGACCCTACGGAGTGCCAGATGGGCCATTAAGGTAGTATTAATGTAGATGCCATCGCTTTTCTCCTCTGACTGGGACATGCTCCCTCGAACTGCGAGCAGCTGCTGCCATTTACTAGGACAGCTTCCTGCTAACTTTGGCCAAATGGCATCACCACTGACTAGCGCTCAATGTAATGATACACTTTTATTTCTACTATACCTGTGACTTTTCTTCTTTTTTTTTCCTCTGCCCCTTTTTCCAGATGTTTTAACAGGATAGAGCTGGAAACTTCCAGCTTTTCCTGCTGCCAAAACGTGAGACAGAGATGCACACCAACTCCTACATAATAATCGTGAGTCCTACTCCTTTTCCTCTGACAGACACAAGCACACACATATAAACATCTCTCTAGTACGAGTGTAGAAACTGGATCCATCTGTACACCCACTCTTAAGCTCATAATCAAGGCGTGATATTCAGTAGTGTACGGTTATTTCTGTTTATGCCCTACTGAGTGCTAATATCATGCTTTAATTGAGAGAAAATTGGCTGTTGGCGAGAAACAGAAAAGAAGGTTACAAAAAACCCTACCATGGATAAGTGTTGCAATCAGTAATATTCTATTTAGTTAAGTAGCCTAAAATGGGATGTTTTGAGATCATTATTCAAATCACATTGACAAAATCCTATTATGAGAATTAGTTTTCCAGAAGGAAATGTACAGAATTATTGATGTGTAATAAATGTGCTTTCAGCTTTACATACACTTGGGGCGTATTAGGAAACAGTGGGGCATATGATTCAAACTGAAACAAGGTCACAAACACCATATTATCTTGTTTACACAAGGAAATAATGCATATTTCAAGGGCACACTTTATATAACATTAAATGCTATCAATTATAGAGTACATCAGAATATATAGTATGGTCAAATTCAACACTGTGGTCCTGAAGAGTACTATATAGTGTAGTGTTTTAAGATGCAGGTTCTCCGCAGGCATATGTTGGCCTTGGTGTACAGGAGAAACAACCTCCTTCTATTCTCCCTCTTTCCTGTCTCTCCTTTTACAGCAGAGCCAAGGGGCTCCGATAAGGAACAGAACAAGTGTCCATTCAGGTACCCCTGGGGATGATGGTACTGTAGATGAGGCTGCTTTACACCCACACTGAGTTCCCACATACAGTATTAACAGATGAATGAAAGTAAATATTCCAAAATGTATTGTCTATCAGCCTCTTACTTTCTCGCTCCCTCAGCAGCTTCAGTCAGAGTGAGGTGGGTGGGGAGGTGGGGAGGGCTGTCTATGTTTGTGTCTCAAGAGGAAACTCAGATGAGGACTACAGGGTTGGTATCACCGGTGGTCAGTGTTGAAATCAAACGCACCACCACCGAAGCGGAGCAAACGCTTATGCTCCCTCACAGCCGTTAGTGTACTTGTGGTATCAAACTGACACCTTCTCCCTTGGCTGCTCCTGACAAGGAATTTCCTCGTCTAAAAATTAGTTGTGCCTTGCCAAGAGCGCAGTAGCAATTTGTACAGTTGTGAATAGATTTAATTCTGAGTAGATGAGATAAACATTTATTGTGATTGAATAACAATATGCAGGCCCAGAAGGTACAAATGCACGGCACATTACAGTGCAAGTAAAGATTAAAATAATAACAACATCATCCTTTATGGCTGACCTCTCAGTGTAAACTCAATGTGCCATTAGCTGTCTGCCAACTCACTGATTTGAAAGTAATTTGAAGAGCCTCTTCAAAAATTCACTAATCAGTCTCCTTTAACAATGCAAACCAATTTCTTCATAGCTGATTGAGAACAGCAATTGCTATTTCAGTACTGGGACTCAATGAATAGCGCCAGCATTCTTTCTGGGTATCTATACTGAAAAAGAAGCAAAGTGACACTAATCAGCAGTTTGCTAAGAAACTAGTGCAGTCGAGAAGATTGGAGACATTTTTGCGTGTGCCTAACTGCCAGAGAGACAAGATTACGCAGGGACAAATTTGCAAAGTAAACTTGAGGATGGGGAAACTGGGTGTGCGTTTCGATGTCTGGCAAAACATGAATCTATTTCCACAGCTTTACCTGGGAAAGCCAACCTGCATTGAAAGGGATCAGCTCCTTTATTTACAAGGTGTACGTTATTGCTTTACCATGCAAATGCTTTCAAACGCAGAGAAAAGCCGTCCCGCTATTGTAAAGGAATGATCGCTGCACCAGGACAAGAAAGCTGAGCTTTGATAGGTGTAGAATAACGGTGTTACTGAGCTAAGCAATGTGCGTGTGGGTGTATTGCAAATGGGCTATTTTTGATGTTTTTTTCCAGGATATATATATAATTTTTTTTTCTTTTTCTTTTTTGTTTTTTTATGTTTTTTTTTATTATGTTTTTTATCAAAAAGAAAGACGGCATTACTGGGGCCTATTGGTGCACTGAGGTAGACTTCAAACCACGCCGATTAACATGAAAAGAAACATATAAAGCCATTTTCCACGAAAAAATAAAGACAAGCAGAGAAAAGCCTGTGAACACATTATTATTTGTGTTGGAGATCAAGATCAATCAGGGTTAAGGCATGTCACCATATTTAACACTGGCAATGGATGAGTGTCTGTGTCGGAGATATTTTACAAAACAGCTGAGTGTGAGATTTCAGTTGGATGATGGTAGATGCTCACAGAGGTTCGATATCTATATTTTTACCATTCTTTTCAATTCTCTCCTGTTATTTGTTGTAATATAGGATGACTGCAAATGTAAATTACAATAAATAACACAGAAGCAGAAAATGGCTGGTTAAAAAAAAATGAGTATAGATGGGCTTCTGCTGCTAAGCGTATACGAAGAGATGACATGAACATAAAATGGTTTCAGTCTCACAAGGAGGAAGAAATATTTTTTAGAATATTTACAATGGCTTGAAATGAAAGAATTGCAAGAAAGGGGAGTGGGGGGTGCGGATGGAATCATATCTTCTAGTCAAAGAGGCAAACAGGTGCAGAGTGGGTGACTGTGAGGATTCAGTCACTAACGTATAGAGCTAGTGATCAAGTGTGCAGTAAGAGGGAGACTCAAACTTAATGAGAGCTTTGGCAGCTTGTGTGGAAAAGGCAGGGAGGCAGGCAGTGATTAACGGAACACTTCAGAGTACAAGGCACAGCGGTGCTCAAAGAAAACAGTGATGATCTCCACTTAATCGCGGAGAAGCCTAGAGCATCTGCCGCCAGAGCAGGGCAGCAGCACCGGCGAGCTCCCGCTCCGCTAGGCTGTCATCTCCAGAGAGCTGCGGCCATATGCTCGGCTCTGCCGCAAACTCACAGGAAGTTAATTTTCTGACAAAACACTAGGATAAATATGACATTCAAACAAGTTGTGTGCAGCCAGGCTGAACATGGATGCCATGCCAAGCTCAAGCTGCACATGTGTCACACAGTTTATTTTCTTGCCACCTCGGTCAGGTAGAAATCTCAGGTGCAGTGATGCGACAAAAAGAAGAGTCCTCAAAACTGCTACAATAAAACATTCCTGAATAGTAGAAACGTCTGAGAAAGAGAAAGCTACAAAATAAAATAAAAAGTCATTTGTGCACGCAGTTATCAAACTTCTCACCGTATATCGTTGAATGAGGACAGTCAAACCATTAGGAGACCCGTCCAACCTCGCCTGTCGTGGGTGAAATGTCATGGCAGATCTGAACAAAGGGCTCACAGGTGCGAGCTGAATCCCAACATCTTATCGGTGTGCTGATAAAGGCCTGAATATACTGTTTCTTACATCTCAGTGGTCTGCTACCACTCCGTGTCAGACACAAAGGAGAAACTGAGCCCCGGGGGTGAAGCCAGCGGTTCCGACCTGCAGATTTCTTTACACAATAGCCAGTATCATATATTCTGGAAACCGAAGGATTGCTGGAGGTGGAACGGTTGTCTGGTCCGACTAAATAAAAAAGGGGGAAAAATTCGCACAGGTAGGCAGAAAGGAATAAAGGAACTTGGGGATGGCTGTACAAGAGAAAGGTCCAAGTTTATCTGAGCACCTGGGGCAATTAGAGGCCATAGGGTACTCACACAACCAAGTTTCATTCTCTGTCATCACGTCTGCATCCCTCTTCGAAATCTTTAGCTTCAGCAGAAAGATGTGAGGGATAGCTGTGCAGATAATTTATGGCCACAGAGCGATAGGAGCCCCTGGGCCTTGACACTGATGCCAGGTGGCCAGATGCTGTCTCCCTTCTTGTTTGAGGCCAGTATCAAATAACTCTACATTCACTCTTATGGAAACGTTTCTTGTGTAATTACCCGCACGAGGGCAAAAGAGCAGCACACAACATGAAAAAGGCATCCTGATATAAAAAAAAGTAGAGATCCAAGGGGAAAAAATACACAGATATAATATTTCAAGAGGTGAGGCAAAGTGGAATTTAAAATTAAGTTAGTCTGTACTGACATCAGCATAAAAAATTAACTAACGATGAAAGAATATAAATATTCACTGAGCTACACAGCATCTTTTATAACTTTAATCCATTTATTACTACGTGAAAAAAAACAAAGACCTCATGCAAAACAACACACCATAATGTGAATGCAAATCTGTCGGAAATACAATATATCCAGGACACATGCACACAAATGCACACTCCCATATATCAAGTGCTGAGTAGCAATCATTCACCAGGATGCTGTCATATAGCAGTAAATGGGCTTATTTTGCATGAGAAGGAAGAGAAAGTGATAGGCTGTAGTGAGCAAAAGAGGGACTGGGGGAATGAATCAAATGATATGAGTAGGCAAAATTAAGCCCCGATGCAAGTGGAACACTTCACAAGAGAGCCAGTTTCAATTCTGCAGCACTTAATTTTGGCTTTATGTATTTCAGCGGCATGGTACAGTACAGTAAGCCATGTATGCTCATAGACTGAGAGAGGCAACCAACATGTCATGCTGACCCTTAAGTTATCCATCACACAGGCCAGCATTAATTCTATTTCCCAACAGTGAACTCAAAACTATACTGGAGACAGTACGTAGATGTTTTAAAAAGACTTGAATATTTCTGTTATATTATATATATTCTGGTATATATCTGGTATATATTATATATTATATTTATTTCTGGCGGCAAGTTTTTGTGTAGTCATTATTGTAAATGTAATGATTCCATCATACTTAGAAGATAAACATTGTTTGCCTTCTCAGTCTATATTTAGGACTGACTGCATCCACATGTGTTACCATTATATTGACAATATCAGCATCTGCTTCACTGACGCCCAGATACTAAATTCCTCTGAGCTTAATTTTGACATACCTCATGCTGTTCTTGCCAAACTGAAAAACAAAGGACATAAATATGCATATTGCGAGTTTTACTTCACTGCTTTAAACATTATTTCTCAAGATTTCAACAGTATTTTAGATTTATTTTATTCTAAGAAACCAAAAGTGGACAAAATGCATTTCTTTTGCTGCATTTGGTGAGATCACAAAACATCATCATAGATCGACTCTGGCTTGCGTTGCAGCAGCGGTGTGGTTTGTCTTTTCATTTTGGCCTCTCCGTACTAAAAAGACTGAGTTATGTCTAAGAGGCATCATAAAGGTCAGTTTGATATTTAGGGGAATGGGGGAATGAACCAGACTTAATTTGAAGCAGTACAAATGATTTTATATACGCCTGGGCTGAGAAGTCCATTTTTGTGTCTGCATCCTCCGTTTGATCAAACAAAGAATATCCAAGACCCAGTTTCAAGATGAGTTGGTCAAGCGCAGCCCCAATAACCCTGTGACCTGTGAGTTCCCAGCAGCTTCAAACAGAACTCTGCTGTTTGCCTCTTGATAAAATGCCCCTCTTTGTATTTGTTTCTCTGAGCCGGCGTCATAACCTGCAATACCCCGGCCATATCTGCTAGTTTGCGGCATGTCTGGGAAAAGTAACAGTCTTCTCCATTATTTCCACAAACGGGGAACAAAAGGTCCTCACCCCCCACCCCCACGAGAGCCTGTATTGATTACAACAATGCTTCAACTCAAGGCAAGACCACTTTGGGGTCACAGCTATTTCCATCAGAAAGTTTGCCAGTTTAAATTTACACAGCTCCCTTGTACTCCTCTCCTCTCTCGCCTCCAGTGAGACACACAGGAGAGAGAAAGATTTTCAGATATCAGAGTGCCAGTTGTATAACAACCCTTTGCTCTGGTAGTGGGTGTTTTGGAGCTCCAACTATAGGATCCTCCAACTATAAGCTCCACACTCATGAATCTGACCTGCTTAGATGGGTCAAAACAGCATGATGAGAGGAGAAAAGAGAATGAGGCAGACAGAGATGGAAATTAAGAGAAGGAGGACTAGAGGACAATCGCAAACAATGAGACAGTCAGAAGTGATGTGTTTTTTTTTTCTTTGATGTATTTCTCTGAGGTCTACCATGAAGCTATCTCAGTTGTTGAGGGCCATCGAGTCACCGTAGCCTGCAGCCCCTCAGAAATCTTTACCACCAGACTGTGTCTCAGTCGGAGAAGTTTTAACAAACAACATCATCATAAACAGCATATGTTAACACAGAACTATGTTTGTGTTTACTTGTCTGTTGGCCAGTGCTTTTCAGAAGTTAAACGCTCAGCTACATAGTGTAGAGAAAAGAAAAAGAGAGTAAGAGGAAAGTTGATGGACAGAACAGAACTAAAGAAAGTTTAAAGGATACGTGAGCAGTCCCATTAAGTACTGCTACTGTCATAAACTGTCAAAGCAGGGAGATATTGTTACATTTGGCATTTAGTTACTGTCCACTGGTGTCATGAACAGATCCTATTTTTCCCTGTGGTGAAAAGGAAGAAGAGAACAGCATGAACCAAATATATGTTGCGTGAAATTTTTTCTGTTCAAGCTTTGTGGTCATCAACTATCCCTCAAACAGTATTTGCGAATGTGAATATTCCATTGCTGGTAAAAATATGAAAACTGTGAGTTTCAAAACCTGGAGATGTTTGGCTATATTAAGCATAGGTTGTGTGTTTTCCTTTTGTCCTGCAGTGTAGAGTGAGCAGTGCCGTGTCAGCGGGTGGACCTTTTCCTGCTGTGTGAAGTTTGATTAATACAGCCTCAACAGTGAGTTCAGAGACTCTCACACACCCTGCTGTAAAATAATGAGCCTTCAGCAGGATGGAATAATATACATGGGAGAGGAGAGATACTGCCTTAGTCTTAGTCCAGACTGAACATATTCAAATGAAATGAGGAGAGGAGGCAATCCTAACAGATTAGACCTGTCTCAGAGAGAAGAAAAAGCCTACATATTTCTATGTATATGTGTTTAACTGTCACCTCTCTGTGCTAACTATCCAACATGGCACTCAACCATTTGCATATATTTTCTATAAATACCTGGACCTTTATCTGCTCTTGCAGTGATTCCAGTCATGTTACGACACAGACAAGGCTTATTGGTCTTATGGGAACTTAAACACCACAGGGGTAGCAGCCAATAGCAACAGACTTTACTCATCGAGCTAGCAGAGTTCTCATACATTATAGAGCAGGCTATATGATTTACCTAGGCTTGTCAGGAGAGAAAAATTATCAGGCAAATGTAGGGTAATAAATTGTAATCCGTGCGGCATATGTTTGACTCCGGAGCCTTGGCATTTTAAGAGTTGGGTTGGATGAAAATGTCTGGATAAAAGTAACACAAAAACAGAAGTATACATATACCAAGACAATATAGGCAAAAGAAGCCACTCAGACACAGGTACTAAAAAGATGGAAATTCTAATTTCAAGTTTCAGGAGCTTAGAATGGTACCGGTTAATGAAAATGTCGCTGTGTTTGGATACATTATAGTCTGCCTGATAAAAAACTCCTACACAAATTGAACCTGTTTAATCATGAAAATCTTGGGTGACAGTCACAGTTACAGACATAATGATTAATTATAATTAATGATTGAATTACCATTTTCTGTTCAACCTTTGCTACTCCTAGCTATACATTACATACTTACAGCTTTATCTTGATTTCTGCTCAAAATATAAAATAAAAAAAATGGACACCAAACTGTCCGGCTCCACTTTTTCAATTTAAAAAGAGCTAAAAGCAGTGTCATGAGTTGAACTCTGCAACTTGAGCAAGTGGAAGGATGTTCCTGGAGAGTCTGTTGAATTGAATTTGTTAAGTTCATTGAGATAACTATCTAGTATAATCAAACTATAGCAGCAGAATGACGTAAAAACGGTGAAAATGATGTGGAAACAATAATGCAAAGGGTGAATGGAAACTATTTTGCCCAAACACAGAATTAGTTACAATTTGTGCATTCACAATTTACCATTCAATGTCAAGTCATTTAAATGTTTATGACTTTGCATATGTCTTAAGTTACTTTGCTGACACTGCATGAATGTTGCCATTTATGGAAATTGTACATTGATGATGGTATTCCAACAGATTTTAAGTTTAAGAGTCTTCTCACTCCAAGCTGTGGTAATGCTTGAGGCAGATCAAGTAAAGGGTGCAGTGAAGTGGGCTGTGATTTCCTTTACAACTAAAAATAACAACGCAATGAAGTTGGATACTCCAGCTCGGCCACTATAGAGAAGGAGTCCTTCTAATAAGGATACACATAATGACCTTTTAAACACTCCAGGAAAACTGCATTTAATATCCATCCATTTGAAACAATACCTTTGAGCCTATTCCAAGGCATACTAATGAGAGTGGGCTTACTATTCCCATTATGAGTATGGTACTGTATTATTTGAGTTTATTTTCTTATTATTGATTTA
>JABUIW010043251.1:21063-34701 GCA_013363375.1 Menidia beryllina | reverse complement strand
AATATTCCTCCTTCAATTTTTTGTTTTTTTCGTTTTTGTTTCCTCGTTTTCTTTCTGTTTCACTTCAAATATACCAAACGGTATCATAGAAACACAAGCAAGCAATATCACTTTTAAGTCCTTATTAAATTAAGTTCAACAGTGCAGGCATCGGCCCATCAGTTTTCAAAATATCATACACATGTCATATCATATACATATATTTGGTATAGGGATGGGACGGTTTCTGAAAACCGTCTGAACCGTTCGGTTCGACTGTCTCGGTTCGGTTCGCGTGTGTTGCGTTCGGTTCATGCACTGCTCCTTTTTCTCAGAGGGAAGCGTGTTCACTCCAGAGCAGAAGGGGGCGCTACTGCACCCAAAGCCAACCACCAGTAGGAAACAAGAAGAAGAAGCGAAGCAGCGTAGGGGATAAAAATCCGACGCGCCAACAGCAGTTTATAGGTCTGCTATACGGGACCACTTTGCATTTAGAGGGAAGAACATGTTGGAATTTGCACTGTTTCCTCGCTTGCAATGCCAGAATCTCACCTACTTTTAACCTCAAACTGTCACAATAATGTATCAAATGTCAGACTGCTTTTTTCTTTCAGTTTTAACCTGACTATACAAGACATACTAGATTTTCCTAACAATCAACAAAAACCGAACCAAACCGAAAACCGTGACCACGAAACTGTGAATCGAACCGAACCGTGGATTTTGTGAACCGTCCCACCCCTAATTTGGTATATACACATTCATTGATGTGTCAGTTGGTCTGGGAGGCACTTTTCGAGGTGTGTGAAAGAGCTGCTTATGCTATTCAACAGAAGAAAAGAGGAGTGTTTGTCCCTGGGCAAACAGGGAGCACAGCTGGCCCCCTCGCTATTGTTTGTCCTAATTGAACTACACAGCTCACAGCTAACCCCTTTCTGTTGCCCCCCCTCCACCCCCTGCTCTCACCCTCAGTCCCTTATTAGGCAATTAACTCCACCCTCTATGGTCTCAGCAGGGGGACTTGTCCCCTACTTGCCAGATGTTAGCTTGAGAATCTCTTTTATTCTGAAAGATGAATGCGTTTTTTTTCTTCTCTTTCTTTCACTTGTCCTGCCTAGCCTAAGGCAGGACTTACCCATTTGGCAAAAAAGGACTAATTTGTCTTCACTGTACTCACTGAATCTCCATTGGCTGTTTTTTATTTCACTTAATTCTATGGTTTTTGTTCATTACTTTTAAGTTAATTTATAATTATCACCGAATGATATAAAAAAATCACAAAAAGCTTGGCTAATGTGTTAAAACTTACACGTAAAAAACTATGCCAGCAATTAATTATGGAGGATTTGAAATAGATAACAATAGATAACCTTTTTTTCTTCCATTTTAAAGAATTTACTCCAGAATGGATCAAATTCTAAACAATTTCAACTGGACTTAGAGTCATTTTAAGGTCCGTCAGATTACTAAAGTTGTGATCTGGCCTTATAACTTTGACATAACTTATTTTCCAATTTCTCCGATCTCTGCAGTCTTACGAGCAGGACGGACGGCTGAAGGACAGTGACTGTGGGCAGATCCAAAGAGCGGCCAATGCCATCACAAGCGCTCTGTCCAAACACCACAACAGCAGCGTCATCATGGCTGTGGTGGAGGTTAAAGTGGAGATACTGGTGGAGTGCCCTCCTGTCGGTGAGTCTCTCAGTTTTCTCAGTTATGTCGTTATCGGTCACTGGAATCCTATCAGGCTTTAACAAACACTTGTTTCCTGAAGTTAATTCATCAGTATTTTATTGAAATTCAGACTTGTACAATAATACAAGACATATTAAAGGGTTTAGACTGGATCAAAGTTTGGCAGCTGTGGTTAATGGTGACCAAGCCTATTTTAAAGAGCTTTGGAGGTAATATATTAACACAAGGATAGACGTGTTAAGTTTAATGAAGCCGTTACATTTCTTATTCAGAAGACACTGTACTTAAGTAACCTTTGAGGAAGAACACAGAGTTTCTTACTTCAGTTTAGCTGAAATTTGAGAAACTCTTGGGGAGCTATTGTGCTTCTATACATACACAATATATATTTTAACCCTTTAAAGCCTGATCCAAGAATAAAACAAAACAAGAAAATTCCTTTTTTTTGTTTGAATTCCTTATTTGGCCTTTTAACAAAATATATAAAAAGAAAAAAAATAATAATTTTCAATATTAATAATTTATTACTATGCGATAAGTCAAGATTATTTTTCGTGTAGTCTTCTGCCCCCTCTTATCAGATATATCTGATTGTGTACAATAGGATTTTGAGCAAAGTTTTTACCCTTAAATTATGCAAAAGGTGTCAGACGCAAAACATTTCAGAAACCGTATGTATCAAATATGATACATTTGGCATTACAGGGTTAAAATAATTTTTTAGTCTCACTGAATAATGACATTTTTTGGTATTGGATTCTTACAGGAAAAAATCTTATCCTATGTGCTTAACCTGAAAACTGCTCGATTTCTTTCCTACAAAAATCCGAGTGAAATTCATAACATCTCAAACTCTCTCCGTTAGGTTACCTGGTGCCAGTGCTGTGCGTCGTCTTCAGCGTCCTCTGGATCTTCTGCATCGTCGTCTGCGTTTGGTGGACCCGCAAGAGAAAGAAAGACCGCGAGAGAGCGGCCCGGTCCGAGGAAACCACGGTCAACAACCAGCTGGAGCCGCTGCGGAGCAACCCCCTAAAGGACAACCGCGACAAAGACGTTCAGTACGAATGCAAGAAACTGATGGGTCCCTCGGACCGGACGTGCGACGGGGCCGAGGGAGAGGACGAGGCAGAGTACGAGGGAGAGCGCGAGGATGACGAGGAGAGGGATAAGCGCCCGCCTCAAAAGTGCTCCGTCATAGGCGCACAGGACAAGGGGGTAATGGTCAAGGGAGGGGTCATCTGCACCTCACGCAGCGGCCCCGTCAAAGCGCCGCACCGGACGCCGTACAGCCCGAAAGACAACCGATGTAAAAACCTAAACGCCGCCAACCTCAGCGAGGATATTCAAGATCAGTACGTGTGAACGCGAAAGAGGAGACTTTTTTTTTTTATTCGGAGTCAAAGTCTTCGGCGTCACGTACTTTTTTTTTTTTTTTCAAACTCTGGAAAGCACCAAAAGTGAAGATTACAGACGCTTTAATTTTTTTGTATTTTTTATTTTATCACGACTTATTTAAATTCTGTTTTTCACTGCACAGTGGCTTATCCTGTTACTAAAATTTAAACGGGCGAAAAAATACAATAAATAAATTAATAAAAAAAGACAAAAGAAAAGAAAAAAAAGAATGGCATGAAAAAAAATTATCATCACTGCTTCTGGATTTTATTTGTCACCTTTTTTGGAATGTTTTTTAATTTTATTTGCTTTTTTTCTGTTGTTTTTCCTTGACAAATACAACATTTCTTTTTTCAACCTCTTGAGATTTTAACAGAACATCATTGGCTGGCAGCTGCTAACATTATTTTTTCTGTCTGCCTTAGCCCAAACCCACGGGCCTTTTCTACACTGTTTTGAGATTACATGTTTTTATTAAGAGAGAAATAACAAAAAACGAGCTTAAAAAAAGTTTTATATACGTTTAAGTTTTTTTGAAAGTTGGCACAGAGAATCCACTGTCTGATGCTTGGCATGACATTATTTTTTTTGTTTACATTTATAAATATCTTTCCCATTTTGTGTTAAGGCTCAATGGTTCTTACATATATCTCTGCGAAATAATTGTCACAGCATCCTGCACGTCTACAAGGTGATTTTTCAGTATTTGCTTTAGTTAGAGTAAAGTGCCTTCAAAAACTTTTTTTCTTTTCTCTTGTACACTTTATGCAGATTCTTATGACATGTAAAAGGGAAAGAAGTTGTAAAGTTGCTAATTCTTCATATCCAAGTATAGGATTATTACATTGTGCTGTACATATGTAAATATGAAAAATGGCTGTGTATATTTGAGTTTAGTAAGTTAAGATGCTTTGTATCATAGTTATTCTAAAGAATAAGATTGTTTGTTTTATGTTCTTTTAAGTGTCATTCCTTCTAATGTCTATTTACACCACAACAGTTTTTTTACTTTACCCCCCAACAGTCATTAATACGTGTGACAAAGATAAAAGTTACATCTCGATGTGATAGAATAAATTATTCTACCTGTTCAGAACACAAAAAGCTGCAATTTGAGAGCTGTTTTGTAGACCTTTCATTGTGAGAGCTTAATTTAATTACATAAAAGTCCTTTTAAGTCTAAACAGCTCTATACACTCATAATATATATTTGTATATATATGTACACACACACACAAGGGATTGTACATTTCAATTCTAAATCAGAGAATCCTTTCAAAAGTCAGTAACTCTCTTTTTTCATCATTGATTTCATTGCTCTCGTCTTGCAAGATAGATTTTAGGAGTCCTTCCATCTTAAAACGTCATTGCTGATTTGTACAGACAGGATGTAAATGTAGCTCGGTCAGTTCACTGTTTTTTGTGTACATTTAGGTTGATCTGTCCTCATACTTCATGCTGTTGTTATGAAAGCTGTTCTAAATTGATTATAAGGGAAAATAAAAAAAAACAACGAAGTCTCAGAGCACAGGCAGGTATCAGGTAACCTGGAGCAGACTAAAATTCAATGTTTCGTTTTTACTAGTGAACCACTAGTGGTTTATCTAATGCCCCAAGTAGGCATGACTGCTAATTGCTCCACTTATACCGCCCTGCATTTTTTTAGTTGTTCGAAATAGTTGTTCGAAATAGACACTGTATAAAATTGTATAACAAATCTTTTTACTTGCGTGCTTTAAAAACACACCGACCTTCCTTGATACATCTACTGAGATTTTTCAATGTTCTGTTTTGGCCCCAAAATCGATCGACACTGTGATGCTTGACAGAAAAAGTCAATTTGAAGCAAAATAAGATACTGTTACATGATTAAGTTATCTTTATGCACCGCTGGCAGAGTAGAAATGTACATTAAAATTTACATTCTTGAATTTCCCCTTGGGGATCAATAAATGATCTATCTATCTATAATTGAAACAGCTTTGACGGCATTGAACATCAGCTTTTTTTCTGGTAATTTACATGCAACTTCGGTTTATTTAGTTTCTCTGCTGAGTTTGAAAATGTTAATGTTTCATTGAAATTTTCTGAGGAGTTCTGTTGCACGGTGCTTCTTTGATTACTGGAACAAGGACAAAGGAAATTAGCCTTGCGCTCTGGCTTGACGTTTGGTGTTGACCCGGCACTGTTGGATCCGATTTCCGTTTTTCAATCCAGACTTATGGGTCACAGGGTCCAAACAACTTAAAAGAACCACCGATAACCCTCTTCGGTCTCGTTGTAATTCAGTTACAAATTTACTATTTACAATTTTTACAGTCTGTTGACAACAGAGAAGACACACAGGGCAGCAGGGTGGTTGGTAATCATCCACCCAGCTGAGGTGTCCATTGGCAAAATTCTCATCACAGACCAGACAAAAAGGGTTTGCGATCGGAATAGTTTGCAGTAGAGAAAGTGTGTAATTGTTTTATCCCACCCATTTTCAATCCACCTCTCCCTGTGTATCTTTTCTGGTCTAATGAAGGGAACAAGTTGTTTTGTTTTGTTAATGTTTGCTGATGTGGATCACCTCCACAACAGGAACGGGAAAAAAAATGTTGGATATTTTCGTTGTTTGTGTTTTTTTTTTTTTTCAATATTATATTTTATGTTAATTATGCTAATGCGAATCAAGGAGAGCCTAAATTCTTTTTTTTTTTGTCAGTAAATCAGACTTTGCACAGGTTCTGCAAGAGGAGTTAAATGTGCAAACAATGTAATTATTTTGTAAAAAAAAAAAAGGAAAAAAGTCTTGGTTTGTTAGTGGATTCTTTTCTGTTTGTTTGTACTTAGAACAATCCTATTATTTATTAAAGTATTTTATACCAAATTTCAAATTTGCCCTGTTTTTTAGTGATGTCAATTTAGTTGAAGCGTCTAACATTATTTTGATTGTCTTCTTAATGATGGACCCTTCACAAAATGCTTGTTACTCTTTTAATGGCTGTCCTGCTTCTGTCTGATAGATTAAACATACGTTTAATTTAAATTATACAACTCAATCTATGTTTAATAACCCCACCCTTCCTTATACCTTACATTTCTGTCCAATAATGTCATAGTCCAGTCAATAAAGAGTTTCATTTGCACGGTTAACAGTTAGATTTTTTGCTTCAGCCGTTTTGTACATTCAGAACTATATAAAATAATATGGAATACAATCTTGTTGTCAGATTAAGACACATTTTAAACTATCAATATGAACAAAAAAAACAAAGAAACAACGCAGAATCCAGCCAATGAAATGGGTTAAACCCTTTACCATGATAGGGTCTGGTTTTTAGGTTAACTGTTTTGGAATTGTCTACCTGTCTGAGCAAGTGAGTTTTAATCAAAGGATACAGGGTGCGAATGGTTGTGAAACAGCAGAAACTTCAATGCTTTCATTAAATGAGCTGGCACCACTGTCTTCTCCGTCCACAATATGTTCATTACTGTTCCGAGAAGAGGATATTCTTAATTGCTAATTTAACCAATACAGTCTGATAACTGAATACATTTGAGTTAAAACGGACTTAATTGGATATAACTGCATTTTAAAATACTGGACTTAAACAGGACTAAATTGGATGTTACTTTCTATTAAAAAAATAATCTGCATTGACATTTGTTGTGAATTGATATCACATAAATACACATGGTGATGATCACCTAAAATGGCTTTACAATTTACAGTGTGCAGAATCAAAATAAGTTAGACTTTTTTCAAACTTCTCTGATCGGTAAGGCATGCAGGACATGATCTTTGATTTACTTCAGCTCAGTTCAATGGTTGTGATTTGGCCCTATAACTATATTTCGAGACTTCTAACAAACACAGCTCAATTCAAACCAACAACAGTCCAAGTCACTGTAATACAAGTATCATACAATCAAGTCAATATGTTATGTTCTGATGTATCCTACACGGTTACAGATCAATAGAATTTTCCTTTGGTCTCTTTGACTCTGTTTTTTCCATAGGTGGATTAATGACCGGGCCTACCGGGCCCAGGCCCAGGGGGCCAGAGGCCCCAAGGGGCCAGGCCAACTTGGCCCCGCGGCCGCGACCCAAGCAAAACTACTTTTGCAAAAATAATAATCTTAGGCCCCAAGGGGCCAGGCCAACTTGGCCCCGCGGCCACGATCCATAGAGGGTAAGAGGCCCCAAGGGGCCAGGTCAACTTGGCCCCGCGGCCACGACCCACAGAGGCCCCAAGGGGCCAGGCCAACTTGGCCCCGCGGCCATGATCCATAGAGGGTAAGAGGCCCCAGGGGGCCAGGCAAAATTGGCCCCGCGGCCATGATCCACAGAGGGCCAGAGGCTCTCAATCATTATTATCAAAGCTAATTCTCAAATTGGATGGATCACACAACCTCACTCACATATTCTTTATCAATTATCAAAGGTTGTTTCTGAATTTTGATCACAGAACTTAATGCAAATATTCTTGATTGATTGACAAAGCTCATTCTCAAATTTTGATTACACAACCTTACTCTGACAAATTATCATTATCAAAAAGCTCTATCTCGGATTTGGATCACAGAATCTCACTCAAGTATTCTTAGCTGTGCCCCTCCCCCATCGAGTCTTTCATAAACCGGTCTGTTCTTTTAGAATCTCCTCATTTGGTATTTTGAACTCGTGAGAGACTGCTCAAAATTTGGTTTCCTTTCCCTCAGTTCAGACTCAGAGATAATTTGAAATCATTCAACAAGAAGTTTAACGCGCGCACACACACACACACACACACACACTTGAGTTGAGCATTACTTGGAAATTCTTATATTTTCCATTTTGCTGTTACTATCAGCATCTTCCCATTTTGTCCTTTTCTTTCGAAAAAGTTTACAGTCTGACATTTGTCACTGCTGTCAGTTAATAACTTTTTGGTCTTTGACCCATTTTGTGATTTTCTCGATTCGATCGTCACTGACCACTCTCTCCTGTCTGGCAGACATCGTTGCTGCCATCATAGCTAGCAAGCTGCCTGCAGATAGCAACATTTTGGTGTCCTTTGTGAAAATATTTAGATAGAAGACAAAAGTGCACAAAGTTGTACAATTATTATCTTTTCAAAATATTTGTTTCACTGTCAGTGTGATTGACCGACTTTGCTGCTAGATTTCGTGTCTTTTGGCCATACCTGGCTAGCGACTAAAAACATCATTTAGCGACTTTTTGGTTGTGAAGATAAGTGGTAAAAGCAGATCTGCCTGTTGGTCTTCCCACATTTTGCCATTTGGTACTTTGCACTCTTGTTGGTCACTCCAAGGCATTTGTCCCTGCCTTCAGCTAGTCACTTGGCTCTTTTGGAATATATTTCACTGTAATTGGCTCTCTCTCTCTTTCTCCTCAGTACAAATCAGTCTGTTCCCTTGCCATTTAGACATTTTCTTGATTCGATCATCACTGACCACTCTGCTCTCCTGCTGTCTATCAGAGGAATCAGTTGATTCTCTGCTCTCAATTGTCTATGCTAGTAAGCTGTTATTCTGTGCTTTGGAGTGTTGATGCTGGGTTGCTAGTTTTCTAAATCACCTCACACACTTGAAGGAAGCAGCACCGATCATAAACACACAAACAAACTCACACACACACACACACACACACACACACACACACACACACACACACACACACACATAGTTGGTTTATCTGTTGTGATAGGCAAATAGCCAATGTGCACTCTACCTAGTGATCCCACTAAATGGGCTGAGACCCTCACTGAGTCAATGAAGGAAGTTCTTATTCAAAGAGGTGCAAAATCATTTCACAACCGTCACAGCCATTATCCAGCTTCTGTGAGGAACAGTGGGCTAGGAGGCAAAACCCGATGCCTAAACAATGAACATTTTACTTCACACTTGCCCAATGGACAACGAGTACAAAGAGAGTGGCTGATGTACTCTCCCTCTACTGGTAATGTTTACTGCTTTGCATGCAAACTGTTTTCCCCAAAAACGCATTCTTTTGTGACAGGCTATTGTGATTGGAAACACTCAGAAAGATTTGGTGAACATGAGCGAAGTGCTGAGCACATAACCTGCATGCAAGCAGTCTTGAACCGCGCCAAAGGTGCCACAGTTGATGCAGACCTGTTCAAACAGTTTCAGGCAGAGAGCAGCTATTGGAGGCAGGTGTTACAAAGAGTTGTTGCAGTCATTAAATTCCTTGCAGAAAGGGGCCTTGCATTTAGGGGTAAACATGAATCGTTAGGGTCTCCTCTCAATGGGAACTACCTTGGTATTCTGGAGGTCCTGGCTGAATTTGATCCCTTTCTAAAGGATCACATCAGAAAGTTTGGGCAGATGGGTCGAGGTAATACCTCATATCTGTCCTCCACCATTTGTGAGGAATTCATTGAATTGATGGGTGCAAAAACCAAACAGGCTATAGCAGATGAACTGCAAGCAAGCAAATACTACTCTATCATTGTGGATTCAACCCCAGATTTATCTCATGTGGACCAATTGACATTCATATTCCGTTTTGTTAGCAAAGAGGGCAGTGTTGTTGAACGCTTTGTGGGTTTTGAGCCCATTACTAGCCATACAGGTGAAAGTTTGGCTAACTGTGTCATGTCTGTGTTGGAAAATCTAGGGTTAGAGCTGTCAAATTGCAGGGGGCAGGCTTATGATAATGCCAGCAACATGTCAGGGAGGTATAATGGGTTGCAGGCTCACTTAAAGAAAAGCAACCCATTAATACACTACCATGTGCAGCTCACTCTTTGAATTTGGTGGGAGTCAACAGCATTGACAGATGTGGAAATGAAGTCTCTAAGTATTTTGACTTGATTCAGTCTATTTACAACTTCACAACTGCATCCACACACCGATGGGACAGGGTATTTGGCAATTCCAACATACACTATATTGCCAAAAGTATTTGCTCACCTGCCTTGACTCACATATGAGCTTAAGTGACATCCCGTTCCTAATCCATAGGGTTCAATATGACGTCGGTCCACCCTTTGCAGCTAGAACAGCTTCAACTCTTCTGGGAAGGCTGTCCACAAGGTTTAGGAGTGTGTTTATGGGAATTTTTGACCATTCTTCCAGAAGCGCATTTGTGAGGTCGCACACTGATGTTGGACGAGAAGGCCTGGCTCTCAGTCTCCGCTCTAATTCATCCCAAAGGTGTTCTATCGGGTTGAGGTCAGGACTCTGTGCAGGCCAGTCAAGTTCATCCACACCAGACTCTGTCATCCATGTCTTTATGGACCTTGCTTTGTGCACTGGTGCACAGTCATGTTGGAAGAGGAAGGGGCCAGCTCCAAACTGTTCCCACAAAGTTGGGAGCATGGAATTGTCCAAAATGTCTTGGTATGCTGAAGCATTCAGAGTTCCTTTCACTGGAACTAAGGGGCCAAGCCCAGCTCCTGAAAAACAACCCCACACCATAATCCCCCCTCCACCAAACTTTACACTTGGCACAATGCAGTCAGACAAGTACCGTTCTCCTGGCAACCGCCAAACCCAGACCCGTCCATCAGATTGCCAGATGGAGAAGCGCGATTCGTCACTCCAGAGAACGCGTCTCCACTGCTCTAGAGTCCAGTGGCGGCGTGCTTTACACCACCGCATCCGACGCTTTGCATTGCACTTGGTGATGTATGGCTTGGATGCAGCTGCTCGACCATGGAAACCCATTCCATGAAGCTCTCTGTGCACTGTTCTTGAGCTAATCTGAAGGCCACATGAAGTTTGGAGGTCTGTAGTGATTGACTCTGCAGAAAGTTGGCGACCTCTTCGCACTATGCGCGTCAGCATCCGCTGACCCCGCTCCGTCAGTTTACGTGGCCTACCACTTCGTGGCTGAGTTGCTGTCGTTCCCAAACACTTCCATTTTCTTATAATACAGCTGACAGTTGACTGTGGAATATTTAGGAGCGAGGAAATTTCACGACTGGATTTGTTGCACAGGTGGCATCCTATCACAGTTCCACGCTGGAATTCACTGAGCTCCTGAGAGCGACCCATTCTTTCACAAATGTTTGTAAAAACAGTCTGCATGCCTAGGTGCTTGAATTTATACACCTGTGGCCATGGAAGTGATTGGAACACCTGATTCCGATAATTTGGATGGGTGAGCAAATACTTTTGGCAATATAGTGTAGATCTCACACTTAAAGCTTTATCCAACACGCGTTGGAGTTGCCGTGCAGAATCTACCAAAGCACTGTGGCAGAACTACAGTAAAATAAAAGCAGCACTACAGGTTATTTCCACTGATGACACAGAGAAACGAGACACACGAACTGAAGCTGACAGTCTAGTGCGGAAGCTGGATTCACTTGAGATGGCCTTCATGGCAGGCTTTTGGGACACTGTTCTGTCCAGATTTCAGGCCACAATAGGCCATAGGCTAGCTTTTCTATCATGTCATCCCGTTCCAGTATTATGGGTAATAAAATCTGTTTATATTGTCTTAAAGTTTATCATACCAGCAAGCTTACATTCAGTTTCCACACGCAGAAATCCTGCAGTATTTTAACAATTCAAGCGTGAAGTTTGCACTAACTTTCCATCCGCCATATGCAAACGATGTGAACTGTTAACATCCCGGATATATTTCTGACCAATCAGCGCATGGTGATTACTACACGTGAGGAGGCTGGCATGTAAACAAAGATGCATGCGCCCTGTAAGCGGCAGCGTGGATCGCATGATAAAGATAAAAATCTTGTTTGCTGCATGCATATATTAGATAATTGTATCGAAAATACCTGTGTTATAATTAGAGCAAGATGGGTCACCTTCAGAAAGATCGCAAAAGAGTGGATATCGCTGAAAGGGAGAGAGTGCAATGCCGTGTTGTCGATCGTACACACGTAGGAAAAGGAGTAGGCTACAATGAACTGGAAATGCTTCCCTACTATCATCCCTCCTGTTACAAACGGTTTACAGACAAACGGCAAATGTTCTACGCCAAGAAAAGACAGCAACAAACACAACAATCAGCTAGTAGCGGTGAGTTCATTCATATTATTATTGAGATCTTGTGTAGCCTTCATAAAGCCGAACATATTACTTTTAGGTCATCAATTAAATTCAATTATCAACACAAGTCAGCTTAGCTACAGCAAACAGAGACAAATTACTAAATGAAATTAAATAAAGTTATACAATTAGGGATTTGAAGGCCGATTTGAATATAATAATAGATTATATCAGATTAAATGAATCAATAATTCATGCATTTTTTGTGCCATCCTCATCATAATGATCATGGACCAGATTATTTTCTGATTGGCCTAAAAAGGCTGTAGGCATGACAAGTATATGTTGTTAGATTTTTTAACCATTGTCAAAATCATTAGCCTAATGACACAAAAATATAAAGAGAAAAAGTGTAGCAAACACTACATAGGCCCTACAGTGAATGTTGTTGTTTTGCCATTGATCTTACTATGAAGAAGTGCATGGATCATAATGGCAAACAGTTTGTTCTTGTTCGATAGTCTAGTACATCTTCGGTTAGTGAATGATTTAACCTATGAAAATGATTTCTGAAAGCTATTCATTATTCCATATTTATATAAATTTTTACCGGGTATTACTGTTTTATTTCCAGATAGTGCTGATCCTTCTCCTAAGAGATTGCGTTCCAAAGGCTCTTAAGTTGCACACACTAAGGGCTAACTATCAAGCTGCCATTCATCGTCGTGCTCTGCAGCCAGTAATATCTGCACCGTCACCAGATGGCCATGGTTGGAACATCCACGAAAAACAGCTGTCTATCAATTGGATGACTAATGATCCTGCTCCTAAAGAGGTGCTTAAACTTATTAGCTGTAAGTGCAAAACAGGACAATGTGACACTAAACGATGTTCATGTAAATCTTCCAACCTTAAATGTACAGAGTTATGTGGGTGCAAGAACTGTCAAAATGTTACTGGAGAAGAGGAGATTCTTTCTAGTGATGATAGCGAACATGATGATTGTACAATCTAGTCTGAGGGATAATTGAGACATTTTGCACCAACCAATAGACTTTGTGGTCATAATTGACATTGATAATGATGCCTTATTATACCTTGAAGATTTTGTAATTTTTTTCTTAATATTAAAATTCCTATGGATTGTGAAAATTGAAGTGTTTACCTTTATTGAGATAATTGCAGTTAAAGATGCTATTGTTGGAGGCCCAAAATTTCACAAAATTTTCCAAATATGTTTAAACCACACCTCCAATACGTCCGATATTTTAGGGGTTGATTATTTGTAGGACCCTCCACAGATCTACCAAGTTTGAAGTGTGTGGCTGTATTTCTTTTGGAGGAAGTTAAAGATTCTATTAGAGGCCAGAAATCTAAAAATTACATGCATTTTCCAAATAAGTTTATTTCAGAACCGCTTTTTCAAACCGGCCAATATTTAAGGGACTGAATATTTGTAGGACCCTTTACAGATCTACCAAGTTTAAAGTGTGTGGCTTAATTACTTTTAGAGATAATTGAAGTTAAAGATGCTATCAGAGGCCAGAAATCAAAAAATTACATGCATTTTCCAAATAAGTTTATTTCAGAACCGCTTTT
>JABUIW010043251.1:0-21053 GCA_013363375.1 Menidia beryllina | reverse complement strand
CAAATAAGTTTATTTCAGAACCGCTTTTTCAAACCGGCCAATATTTAAGGGACTGAATATTTGTAAGACCCTTTACAGATCTACCAAGTTTAAAGTGTGTGGCTTCATTACTTTACCAGATAATTGGAGACAAATATGCTGTTAGAGGCTCAAATGTCATTTTTTTCATGTATTACCCAGCTTCAAAAGACGATTACTCAAAAACTGCAGGATGCCCGCGTGTGGAACTTTTTTTCTAAGAAGTTTAACCATTTTACTACATAAAAACCATGATAAAAAGTATTACCCAAGATGCTGGAACGGAACTCACTTTCTGACCACTTTCTGAGAGCTAGCCTATGGCCTACAAGTCTGCAACTTCAAAAAGCAGACATGGACCTTGGTACAGCAGTTAGATTGCTGGAATCTCTGCGCACCTTTGTTCTCTCCCAAAGAGATCTATTTGATCATTTTGAGCAGAAAGCCTTAAACATGTTGGGTGGCACCCCATCTTACAGGGCTGAACGGACGAGGAAACGTAAAAAGTTTGCTGATGAATCAGCATCCCCAGATGTTGTGCTTGAGGGAAGGCAACTGTTTCAAATAGAGACATTTATTGCCTCTATTGATCAACTGAGTTCAAGCCTTAATCACCGTCTGGAGGCCTACAAACATCTGAACAATTTGTTCAGTGTCCTTTTCTCTTTGGATACAGAGTCCAATGCTTCAGTCCTTCACAAGGCCAGGATTCTCACTGAATCATACCCATCTGACCTCAATGAAAGTCTTGGACAGGAGCTTATACAGTTCAAATCTTTTATACAGCTCAACAACACTGATGAGGAGAGGACCCCTTCATGACTGCTCAAAACAATAATACATTTTGGACTACAGCCTACGTTTCCTAATACATACATTGCGCTACAGATTTTTCTCACTCTACCGGTCAGTAACTGTGAGGGAGAACGCTCATTCTCTCTTTTGTCAAGAGTAAAAAATGAGCTGCGCACAAGAATGACTCAGAAAAGATTAAATGCGTTATCTCTAATGGCAATTGAGAGTGAGCTGACAAGAAAGTTGGACTTCAATGATGTGGTGGATGATTTTGCAAAATTGAAAGCACGAAAGAAACCCCTTGCTTAAAGGTGCACTGTGTAAGATTTTTAGGTTATTTCCAGAATTCACCCATTCACTAATGTTAGGCTACCTGTTTTCATGAATACTTACCACCACCATAAAATTCTAAGTATCCATTATGACTTGGAGAATTGCACTTTCGCCATTTCTGGGAAGTGTCACCTGGATTGTGAAGATAGGATTGACTTTAGGCAGAAGCTTGGTGCTTTCTCTGGCAAACTGAACCTCAAGCTTCATTCTCTGCAGCTTTGCATTCTTGTGCAGACTTTCATCCACAAGGAACTTTTCAACTTCCCCACTATCGTGAAGGGGCCATCAAAAGATTTCAGTGTGTCCAGCATGTCTAGTCTCTTACTCTCCTTTCTTTGAGCCATCTCTTGTTTCTCATCTGCCCTACTCTCGAATTTTGCCTTCATGAATTTACTCCAGTTGAGTTCAACCTCCCTTTTTGCTTGTGCTGCTGCCTTGAAACCTCTGAAGCTCCTGGCACTTCTGTAAAATTATTGACCTATTGACTGCGTTCAGTGTGCCCAACTTCTTCAGTTTGTAGTCCACCTTGCCACATTGTCTCTCCATCCCAATGTTGTGCACAGGGGTGCCATCAATGTTACTAGCCTGTTCACTGACAGGGTCCATTGGGAAGGTCTCCTCATCCATCCTCTGCCTGGCCAGGACAGTCTTCAGATGGGGCAGCATGAGATCTGTCAGCTGCTTCACTTCATCCAAGTATTCGGCAGCCACGTCTGACACTGAGTTCAGGACATGTCCAGTGCCTGTCCAGCCACTATAGCATTCTTGGAAATGGGCTATCTTGACCTGCATGCAGCCCTTGTACCATGAACTGGCCTACACCTTTCTTTGTGGTGCTCTCCGATGCATGTTATCATTTTACCTTTCTCCTTCTCCTCAAGCTTAACCACAAATAGATACAGACTTTGAGCCTCAATTTGCTGCACAGCTGCCGTTATGCCAAAGTGTTTTCCTAAGATATTATTTTATTTTTAATGATAGAAGGGAGGAAAATGGGGCAAAAATCATGTCCGATTTAGTTTTTTGGGTGGGGTGGGGGGTTTATTTCATGATAGCTACCAACTTCCAATACATAATATCTCTCAAATGACCCAATGCACCATCACTGAAGTGGGCATAATCATTTTCCAAAATGTTTATTTTTAGGCCATTTATCCCCTCCCCCGGTGTCTGTGTGAAACCTGTGCTTGTCAGTGTCTGTGTGGTATACCTAATAGTGTGTGTGCAGTATGTGCACTCTTCTGTACAGGACAGTGTGCATGTCTGTTCACAGTATACAGTATTTCTTGCATAGTGCGTGCGTGTGTGTGCGCCCGCACGCGCGGGGGGTTGAGGGGCAAAGACCATGTCAGGCCCAGGGGGCAAAAATTTCTTAATCCGCCCCTGGTTTTTTCCATTTTTTGTTTGATACATGGATGACATTAGCAACAGATAGGTAGAATCTTCGTTATCTGTTTACATAATATTTAATAAAAAATTCGTCATCCTAAATACATTTTCTATCAACTGCAAATCAATGTTATTTGTTTTCAAACAACAATTTCACTGTTTCTGTGGGATCACTAGTAGGCGAATATGAGAATTGAACAAAATTGAATGAAAAAATACAATAAAATTCTATTAAATGCCATAAAAAATGTCAAAAACTTTTGAAAGTCAAATTTATTATGATGTGTTGGATTTCAGGTAGATCTCAGGATCTACCTGAAAATGAATAAATATGTTTCAGACATAATGCCACGTAGGGTAAGTAGCCAATCATCCAGCACATAACCCGCCCGTTTGATGTAGTGCCAAGCCAATGAGGTGAGTTCTTCGCGTGACTCTGTTTGCCCCTTTAATGACGCGGTGGGAAATGATTAACATTAGGCCGCTCTGCATGAAAGTCCCCCCAGCAACTGTGCTGGATATCCTTAATGCATGGCGGGACGTTATGTGCCACGGTGTGTGTTCATTAACCCGGCGGTTGTTTTTGGGAAGAATGGGAGATGTGTCTGGAATCCTGCATGGTGCAGCGGTCAGGTCACTTAAATATACAAAAGGACCACACTTACTGACCTACTTGGGGAGAAGTACAATAAAGGAGAGCAAGAGATGATTGCATGTCACACTACAATGCAGATTGTAAACTGATACTGGACATCATATTGTAAAGTGAATACCTCCTTGTCGTTGAATTTCCTTTTCCGTCACTGCATTTTGGATCTTTTAGTTGCACAATATTTTAGAGCTGGTCAATCCCCATCCTCTCATTGTGTCAAAGTGTGAGTATGTGAGGTGTTGGAGTTGGATAAAAACATTTCAATTTAGAATCCTTCTAAAATGATAATCGAGAATGTCACCATTTTCATCCATTCATGTTCTATATCTAGTTATTCTTAATATGGTTGTGGGGGGACCAGAGCCTATCCCAGTTCTCATGGGGTTAGAGGTGAAGAGCACTATGTACCAGATCATTTTATTTTACATTCAGTCAACCCCTTTCCAAATTTTTTATCATTTACATGCTGACACAAGCATTCCTAAAATGTTTCTGAAAATTAAAGTCCAATTCCTCGCCTCATTTAATCCCGATTATACAAATATTGGGGCTGTAATGTGGGTTGATGCAACAGGTTGAATGTAAAAAAAAAAACAATAAAAACCCCTTATAAGCAAGAGGGTTACTATTTCACATCAAATGCTGGTTGTGGAGTTTGCATGATCTTTTTGTGTATAAAACCATGCATATTACATTCATTGGTCACTGAATAGAAGCGAGCATACATAGATGACAATCGAACTTTAACTTATGTGGGTCTATGCTGTACTAGTAAAGACCACATTATTGTAATATTAGTATATTTTATATTTCATTTGGGGTAAATATTGTGTGTATTTTTTAGCTAATCTGTGAAACTGTGGGATTCTACTAAAATTCCACCCTAGTTTGTAATGGTGTTTCACAAAAACAAATGCAATCACGCATTTTTTCAACTTAAGGAATGAAAAACTTGATCGTTGTATACTATTTTGCTTGATCAACTTCAACAACTAAAGAAATTACCACATGATAGGATTTTGGGGGCATAAATTAAGCATATTTCACTGTTTCTCCTTTTTTATTGCTCAGTTTTTCCAGTGTGAGATTGGCAAATGAAGTAGTAACATGGACAGAGGTTTTCAGCGGTTTCAGAACAGAGGTTTTGCAGCTGTATTGAAGCAGAAAAATACATCTAATCAATATTTGTTGAAGGAGCTGCATTAGTACCAGATGATTTTGAGGAAAAGCTTACTTACCAAACGATCTTGACTTCTTTTTTCTATCTTTATTTTTCATGTATTTAACCAAGAGCCTAAAACATCTGTATAGGACATATTTGATCATTCCCATGTTGAAATAAATTCTGTACAGTTAGTTCTCTGTTGCCAATATGGCTAACCAATCCACTCCAAGCCTTCCCTGTTAAGTTTAGACAAAAGAAACAATGAGGGTTTTGTAAAGATTGGGTTTCTTTTTAACAATCTCCTTTTTGAATCATTTAAATGACCAAAGCTGTCTCCTCTGTGACAAAATGAACTATTTGCTTTATGTTTAACTGAGTGCACTCTCATCTTGGACATCAAGACAGACAACTCACTGAGACAGATAACCTACTGGGAAGACAGATGTCAGCAACATCACGGTCTCCAGGCATTCAGTGACAATCGATCAATCATGTTTAGATAAGCCTGGGCAGATGGTTCAATACATTATAGTTAGTTATAGAGTGTTGTGGCTCTAAGACAGAGTTGAAGTTAAAGTGATGACAAAACGGTAGAAACAGTTCAATGTATTTTGCTGACTTTTCTTCCAAAACAAAAAAGGTTCAATAACCACCCAAAACATATTCCTTAAAAGGTGGGTGCACATAATTTTTTACTGCTTTCAAGCCATGGAAGGCACAGTGTGTTCTATACATGTGAGGAAAATTCAATTGGCATGACTGGGATGGTTCGGAATTAAATATCATATAGTATCTAATTCAATATCATCATATGTATTTCATAATGGGGACTATGATTTGGGTTCATTTCTAACCAGTTTAACTAAATCAAGGTAACTTTATAGTGCAAGTTAGAAAAAAGGATTTCTCAAAACACTTTAGAAAGATAAAGAAATACAATTCAATTTTCCAATCAGATACAACATAATTCAAGTCAAGTTATAATCCTACTCAGTCCAATTCATTACAATGTAATTAAATCCAGTTAATCATATCATATTATGTCTTGTATATATATATATTAATATATATATAAGTATGTGTGTGTGTGTGGTGTGTGTATACGTGTATATATTTATCACTTTTGCACAAGCTTTACAGAAAAATCCGAATTGATCTCAAACAGCTCCACTCAATTTTTATTTTAACGCAGTGACCCATCAATTTTATAGTCGAGAGGCTTATATTCCTTCTTTTACACATTCTGTCTATGTACCTCTCAGTCCTAACACAAAATGTATTTCACTGTATCACAATCAGTGTGCGTTTGTCCTAAACTCATGAGCAATTATCACATATTGCTACAATCTCTGATTTAAGATGAATTTAGGGTTAACATTCTTCAGGGCGAGCACATGGAAAAACTGTCAATTCATTCCCAACTAAGATGACATTAGTGGCATTCAAGGAAATGACATTTTCAAACTACTTGTATTAGGTAGGAGTATAACTGTTCCTTGCAATTCAAGTCTATGCCAAAATGATGGAGCACTATTGCTCATTCCTTCTCAATACTCCTTTGGGGTTTTGTCAGTCGCATTGGCAGCAGAGCAGAGTACCATGCCCGGACTTTTCTTTCCATTCTTTTTTCGGGATGTGAAGTTGTTTAAGAAAAAGAGCATATCAGCAGCAGAAGGAGCTGAAGCATAGCAATGCAATGTGGCATCATTGTTTCAGGCTTTAATGCATTTTTCTCTTTGATTCATCCATATAAAAATTCTTCAGAGATGATGGATGGACGAACTTTTGTTCTTCAACCCACATGCAGGGGTTCTTTATTAAACCCTGGTGCTGACAAGCAGTCTTCGACTCATATTAAAAAAAAAAAGTTATATGTACAGTAAATACATTATATATGATTTCAGGGCCACAAATTAGTCTGTTCTGTAACACTGTGTTCACCACTGATATCTATTGGCCCTCCATACAGAACTTATATTATTCTTTATCTTCAGTCATATGATACATGAAGATTTGTTGTGCCTCTGTACGTGCTTCATTGACAGATTTATCCAAATTTTTCCAAAAAAAACCCTTAAAAACAAACTCCAATTCTTATAATAACTACACATGTGCCCATTGAATTAGTTTTATGCAAAAAAAGGAGACTCAGGATTTCAAAACATGCCAGATAAACATGAGGGAAACTTACACAAGGGTAATGAGACATCGACAGAGGCAGGAATGTTTGACAGAGCGACCACACCTCTGCAGCTCTGCGAGCAGTAAGCCCTCCGACTCCTACCGGGGGCGAGGGCCAAGTCCACATGCTCATACGGAGATGAAAGGGCTCCTGGTCGGAAGGTTTTGCCGATGCCAATACCAACCGCCTGCCAAGTAAGCCCAGCTTAACACATTCTACCAGATGTTCCTAATACTGAATATTCCGCTCCTCGGCTCTCCCCGGAGACGCTGAGGGAGCCTCCGTTTGACCCTCTTACATCAAAGTGTGGAGGTGGACTCAAAACAATGAGCTCTACTACAGGGAACTGAAGGTTTTTTTGTCTGTGTACAAAGGGAGGGAATCTTTTTTTTTTGGTTGCTTCATAAAACCAGCTGTACACATATGCAAAGGGAAATGTGTGGTCTTTTTTTATAATTTTCCTGTATCTATAATGATGTCTGATTAATTTAAAGTGAAACGCTTTGTCTGTTAGATCACATGCAGAGGTACAGATTAAAGAACAATTTTACTGAACATAGCAGTGAAAAAGGAGAAAAATTATTTTTTTCTGTATTTACTAACATATACTAATTTTGCCTGAAAAAATTGTGGGAGGTGCAACACAAAAATGGCCAGCTGGCAAAAGGTCAGTCACATGATTGAATCTTTTGGAGAAAAAGATCGAGAGAGTTCAGCTCCCTGTAAAGTCAATAAGGATGCACAATTAAAGAAAAATAACTTTGTAATGTCATGTTTGCATCATATAATGTAAGTGGAAGCTTCCACCAAATAAATAACTTAATATAAAGGCAAAAAGGCACAAAAAAACACGTATATCATCATCTTATTATTTCAAGAAGAAGAAATTGGTCTCAGAAACACTAAATATGATGTCCATGATAACATTTTTAGCTATATCCACAAGTTGAATAACCCATATTTCTGGGTCACGTAAATGAAGAAAGTATGTCTATTTTTATCATTTTTTTTATTTATTTTTTTACTTGATTTTCTAAAGGTTCCTTAAAGATTATTCTCTGACTAAATTGTGCCAATATGTTTTGTTGATTTGGTTGTATGCTTAACATTCAAATCATAAAGATCCAGCATACAAGATGACTGGAGGCCATATATCTCCATTTAAATTGGTTTTGTAGCTTTTGCACAAGTATCAATTCCATTTCCAAGATCACTTTTCTGTGTTTTTGTTGACATTTTGACACATGTAAACAAAAACATGGTGACTTCAAATTTCAGTTTTCTTAAAAGTTTAAAGCTTAAACAGTCTCATTAGGAAAACTGAAAGAAAAAGAAAGTATAACACACGAGGCGCTGAGTCACCGAAGTGGAAGAGTTCAAGTGATTTCTTTACCTTTTGAAATCTGAAGAGTTTGATGTGGCACGCCCGGCTTAAATGAACACCACCCAAGGCTACACATTTTTTATAGACAAGCCTCAACTCAGAAAAAAAAAGCTGGAACTCCCAATTTTCATGTCCCTATTCATCAACGCAAATGAACTGGATCTGCTGCCAGTTGCACAAAGTGAAAGACGAGACGTATCCTTTACAGGAAGGTGAAAGTGGATGTTATTGTGTTACAAGTAAAACACATTATCATTACACTTACACGGACACATGTGCTACATATTCCAAATATGCCTGCTGAGGCTTGTTGATAAGTTTCAATAAGCCTCGGCCTAAAGGCAAAAGTGAAAGCTAATTAAGGTTGTAGGTCCTGAAAATGTATTGAAAATATTACAAAAATACCCCCAATCCTGACATTGTAACAGCAGTATTTGGAATACAAATGACAGCTGAAAGGAAATGTCAGTTACTAGCTTTTCAATGTATTTTTGGTTACAAAAAAACTCACATTGCACCAACAAGCATAAAAGTATAGAACTGCAATGCCAGTGTAATGAAACTGAGGCTGTATATGTATAGGGAACAGAGAAAGGAAGACAGCTTAGCCCTTTCTTTAAAGGTGGAAATTTACGTATCCCAATATGTCATTGGAACATGCAAGGAACAACACAAGACTGCATCTGGTGATGAAAACTATCCAGACAATCATTTACACTCCATGTGCATTATACATATTGTTCAGTTGAAATGATACTGTCCAAATCCTCGAAATGTGTTCTCCTTTTTATGAGGACTTATGAACAAAACCTTTGATTATAATGTGAAAATACTCTTATATTCATATTTATGCCTACTTGTGTTGATGCATATCAAAACATCCCAAGTTATTCTTGTTGCTTATAGTTGGACAACTTCTGAAGTAACTTCTTACTAGTAAATTTGTTTTGTTTTTGTTGTTAAATTGAATTATTGAAATTAAATTTAAATTTAAATTTAATCTTTCCGATGAGGGAACTGGCTGACTTCACAACCTGACTTTCTGACTTTTCACTGACAAACCATTTTTAGTAGGCATCAGCTCTCACATTTTCTTCAACTTACATGCTCTTTTTGTCACACACACACACACAAACGAAAAAAGATATGACACTGGATGAAGTGGACCTTACGTCATGCCATTTGCACGCTGTGAGGTCGAGCCTCGGGGCGCTTGGGTTGAGACAGCGTGATGAACGGACCACTGTGTCATCAGTTGGCCGGAGGTGCAACAATAAGGCTTAATGCATGATTAAGTCCCAAATCAGCTCTCATTATGAGTGAGCACGTCAGCTGAGAGTGCAGTGTGGCTCTCTTTTAGAAAAACTGAACCCGGCATTCAAATCTGCCCTGACAATCCCCCTCTGAGCTCATGATGTGGCTCAAAAAGTTTTTTGCTGTTTTAGTTTCACTGCATCTCTGACATTGTCATCATTAGCGGCATCTGATACTCTGTTTGAAGCTCCAACTCATTTCCTTTCTATTGAGTCATTAAAAATTCTGGCTTTGGTGTTGTCAGTGAGATTGATGAACTGTGTAACACATAAAACCCTGGACGCAGATTACCTTCAACATGATTTATAAATATTGAGGATACAGAGCAAAAATGGAAATTGTTACAATTCAAAATGAGACCACTGTGGTTCACCAGTGTCACTTATTAAGGACAGCTATAACTAATGGAGCTAGGATCAAGCAATGTCGATGTCTGTAATTTGAATTGAGAGTATTATTCTTAACTGAAACCAAAAATACCAATACTTAGAAATAGAACATATTTATTAGAAAAAAAAGAATGACCAGCCAAAATGCCATTTTCTTTTATTTTTGCCGTATGGTGGGTGGAAAGCTCGTGAGATGGTTGCCATTTCAATATTGGCCTCCTGATTTCAGGGAATTCAATTCAATTCTATTTTATTTTATTTAAACAGAGCCAAATCACAGCAACATTTATCTCCCAGCACTTTCCAAACAGAGCAGGTCAGACCCTACTCTGAGTTTTTTTACAGAAGCCCAACAATGCCCACCATGAGCAAGCACTAGGCGACACAGGCAAGGAAAAACTTCCTTTTAACAGGCAGAAACCTTGAGCACAACCACGGCTCATGGTGAGCGGCAATCTGCCTCGGCCGGTTTGGGTCGAGAGACAGAGAGTTCAAGAGAGAGAGAGGGAGGCGGCCTACACAGTAACACATAGACTGGATGAAAAATGGTAGATATTGATAGTAATGATAATGATAGCAGTAATAATAGCAATAAGACTATGAAGAGTGGCTGTAATTGTAGCAGTGTAGGAACATGGGGGCAGCTGGAGACTCCCAATCACAGATCCAGCTTCCACAGCTGCAGGAAGCGATAGGAGGAGAGAGGAGAGAGACGAGAAAGCACACGACTACTAGAAAGGGAAAAAGTCCAGTTAGTTACATTGTTAATGGAATGAGGTTGCACTGGGAGGGAGAGAGAGAAAGACGATGGGAGCTTGGTGCATCATGGGAAATCCCCCGACAGTCTAGGCCTATGGCACCATAACTAAGGGTGGACTCACCCAACTATAAACTCTTTCATAAATGAAAGTCTTAAGCCTACTTTTAAATGTATAGGCGGTTTCTGCCTCCCAGACCCAAACTGGAACCTGGTTCCACAAAAGAGGCTGAACGCTCTGGCTCCCACTCCACTTTTGAAGACTCTAGGAACCACAAGTAACCCTTCATTCTGGGAGCGCAGCGCTCTGGTAGGGCAGTAAGGTACTATGAGCTCTTTGACATAAAATGGTGTCTGACCATGAAGAGCTTTATATGTAAGAAGAGGGATTTTACATTCTATTTCTGTCAGAAGACGTGCTGCAGCATTCTGGATCAGCTAAAGAGTCTTAATTGACTTTTTGTAAGGGCCTGATAATAGGGAATTGCAGTAATTGACTTTTTGTAAGGGCCTGATAATAGGGAATTGCAGTAATTGACTTTTTGTAAGGGCCTGATAATAGGGAATTGCAGTAATCCAGCATGTAAGTCACAAATGCATGGACTAGTTTTTCTGCATCATTTTTTCACAGGATGCTCCTAATTTTTGCAATATTACGTAGGTGAAAGAAGGCGGTTCTTGAAATTTGCTTAATTTAAGAGTTAAAAGACATGTTCTGATCAAAGATAACTCCAAGATTTCTCCCAGTGGTGCTGGAGGCCAGGGCGATGCCATCCAGGGAAACTATATCTCTAGATAATGCATCACGGAGGTGCTTATAGGCCTAGAACAATAACTTCAGTTTTATCTGAGTTTAACATTAGGAATGTGAGAACTTTCCAACCTGAAGATTTCCAACCTGAAGATCTGGATCCACAAAGGGATTGTTAGATTTCTACGGCTCACTAGAAAAGAATAAATATATTAATCTAAACGTATTTAAAGAGGGATGAGTCAAATACAGCAAGAGGCAACAAATACACTTGCTTTCAATTATGGGTGAGCACGTTTTTCTTGGTTGCCTTGAGCATCCTCCACATTTTTGGTCGGCACAGGACCACAGAAATGAATGCTATGTGTTTATCGTACAT
This sequence comes from Menidia beryllina, assembly GCA_013363375.1. Lineage (NCBI taxonomy): Eukaryota > Metazoa > Chordata > Actinopteri > Atheriniformes > Atherinopsidae > Menidia > Menidia beryllina. The sequence goes on along the minus strand of JABUIW010043251.1, from coordinate 9,545 downwards.
AGAGTTAACGTGTAGGGCAAAATAAGAAGGGATGCATCATTCTAAAATTCGTTAGGATAAAAATTTCTGGAAGTTTTTTGGAAACCCTTGTTGAGAAAGTCCTGAAAATCCTGCATTTTTAATATTTGTGTTTCCCAATGCAAACTTTCAAACAATCTTTTCAAGACACTTGACAAGGAGTAAGAGACCATTTGAAAAAATTGTCCATCAAGGACAATGTCAACATGAATTGGAAACAGTGCTGATACCATTTCTTTTTTTGTCTTTGTGTGTGCTCCCTAGTGGAATACCCTGGTAGCAGGTGTGGCACAAAGTCAAGTATGTGAGCAACAACACTCATGTCAGGGCAAGTTTCTTTTTTGAATGTACGATTTAAAAGCAAGGCGATTCCTGAACTAATAAAAAAATTGCAAAAATATCTATTCGCTTATAGTCATTTGTTGTTTGACAATGATAAAAAATCTTAATCTGGAGACTTTGTCATTTATTCATCTTGATTAATTAAGTGACGTTTTTCAATTCACATGCTAGACCTTAAATGGTTTTTAGCTCCTTTAGTAATAACTTCCAATCAAAGACATGATGGACAGTTGTTTAAAAATGATGATGCATAAAAAAGGCAAAGTGGTGATAGATGCTGGTCTTTGTGTGCACACCCAGTTGTCAAAGTCAGTTTATTTAAGAAAACAGCGTTTAACTTAGAAAGGGTAATAAGCTGCGTGGAGGCAAGGTAGAAACACCATCACCCACGTGTATATTTTCGTGATAAAATACTGTGATAAAAGTTTTTTCTCCTGACATAAAAAAAGATTGAGCCACCGTTTTTTTGTTTCATCACAATTCACCACATTTTCTTGTGTTAAACAGCTCATTTATACAGATTTCTAATCATTAATTAATTTTCTAATCATTTCTGCTTCCTGATTTTGAGCATAGGATGTGGTCAAACACGACATGTGGAGCAAAAAATCAAGTCTACAATGAACTAATTCATTAAGTTATTATGAGGGTTTTAATATGCTGAATATATTTAATATTCAGTTATTTAATATTCAGTTCAACAACACCAACAGCTTTTGGTTCATTGTGTTAATCAAACCAGTAAATTCCAAGGATTCTAAACAAATTTTAATCCGTTCCGATCTTCAAGAAACATCTTGTATTAAATGGCTTTGGCTTGTTGAATCACACTCATGCTTTAGTCTTACTTTTAAGTTATAGTTTAATTAACTTTTCCATGTGGTACACTTTTCTCATGCTTCTTTGAGAGGGCTAACCTGATGGTTAAACACAGAGCAAATGGGAAATCCTAATGCTAAATTGAAACTTTTTTTTATTTTGGTCTAGGCATAATGTCAAAAATCTCCTTCACCTTTTTGGAGGTCCTTTTAAAAAAAGCAAGTTGAGATTTGCCTGTTGGAGTGAATTTGCTGAAGTTACCTTAAAGCAGCTGTCAGGTGAAGACAATATAGCTTCACTCTTAAATAGTTTTTGCGTGCATATGCTTGAGCTGAGAGGTTGCTGTTCAGCTGGAGAAAATGTTCTAACCCTTGAGCTATGGAAGCTGTTTGCACACCCTGTTTCCAAGGAAATGCAATTGATTTATAGATAATTAAGAAGTTGCAGCTCTCCTGCTGAAGTCTTGATCAAACAGGTTGTGTGAAATTAGACTGAAACTGTCATTAGAATAGACTTAAACAACAAGCATAAACCTTTTTCACTATAAATCTTAGAAAGTTAAAGCTTAAAGAGTTCCATTTGTCTATAATTTTTTCCACATTCCTCTCAACTGCATGACTGCTGGCAATGGAAGCACAAAAAAACAGGTATCGTTGTTCTTTGATTCACACAGAAAATATGACTGATATGTAGTCATGGTCCAGTTTGTGAGCAGTTTGTATGCATCATCATCATCGCCATCATCATCATCATGTCTGGTATCAATCTGCTATTTTATTATAGCCCCTAAAGGTAGTCACTGCAATTCAAATTTCATGTAACCCATAATTCTGACCATAGCTGCTGTCAATGTAGCGGGAAAGCTATGTATAAACATGGATCAACCTGACAGAACTGTACGACTAACATAAAAATCTTTTGCACTCAAGTCTAGGCTTTGAAGTCGAACAACAAGACCAGACTTGTGCTTTTCCATTCTGCAAGTGAAACTTAAGACTTCAGCAGATTTCTAGAAGCAGGTTAGGGACTTTATTCTGCTGATATGTCTCCTTAGAAGAAAAAAAAAAACTTTTGAACTCAATAGGCTAATTTTCCACTATTGCTTTCTCTGAGTGGGTGGAAAGACAAATGAAAGGTAGAATGGATGACCTCTCTTGAAAGGAAATGCTTGCTGCTTTTCAGACCAAGGAGAGACCAAAAGAAGTCCAGACAGGTTAATGGCCACTTCACCCTTAAATTTGCAGGTCAGATCTCAAGATCGAAATCAGCACTGTGACACAGACACAGACAGACCACAACTACATAAACATAAGATACCTCTTGTTTCCTTCTTTAAAATTACATTTAACATTTTCCAATAAAGGAAGTTACTGCAATTTATGTTATAACATAAACTTGATTATCATCTAAGCCAACAACAAGTTGGCTTTCATGGACAATTTTTTAAATTTTTGCTGCTAAACAAAATTAATGTTCCTTAGAGTAAAACATTTCCACAGGATTTTGTTGAAAGTCACTCTTTGATTGTTGTCTAATTTGGAAGATAGTGCTGCACAATAAGCTGCAAAGTGAGAGCTTCTCTCCTCTTTACCTTGGGCTTCCAACCCATGGCTAGCATAGATTTCCCTGAACATTAAAAATTAATTCATTACTGAGTTAATGAGTTCCGTGTATCCTTATGTCCTCTGGTGTGTTAGATGATTGTCTCTATTGTTCATATGCTCAGGGTCTTTACTTTAGCTGCCATGATTATTGATCTATGCTGTCGCTTCAACCAACATTTCTCTATCCACTGATAGGACCTGTTGATATTTGCTACTTGTCATATGTATTGATGGTATAAAAGCCACTCAGAGTCTTATTCTACCTTGTCATCTCCTTTAGGTCTCCTTTAGGTGTGCTGGGTGCTGAGCAGACAGGACAAAACCAAACAGGTGGCAGGACAGGCGTCGAATCGAGAGGCAATCATCTCACGGCCAGCAACTCCCGGTTACCAACACCATAGTTTCTCTCTGCTGGACTGAGTCAACGGGAGAAGAACGCACAGGGGTGAAGCTTCTGAGCGGAGGGATCCCTTTGGGACAGCACCCCTCCAACGTAGGCCTCCGAGGCATCAAACCTCCACCACAAACTGGAGAGAATGATCTGGGTGCTTGAGGATGGGGGCACTGGTGAACAGGGATCTGAGTCTGGAGAATGCCATGTCTGCCTCCGGGGTCAATTTGAAGGTGGTCTTGGTGGAGGTCAGGCAGGTAAACGGAGCTGCAACCTTACTGTAATCCCTGATAAATCGCCCCGTCGAAGTTTGCAAAGTCCAGGAAGCGCTGAAGGTCCTTGCAGGTCTTGGGTGTTGGCCAGTCAAACACAGATTTTATTTTTGCAGGGTCCGGTTCCAGTTGTCCTTTGGTGATAATATATCCAAGGAAGTTGACAGAGGGGGGCATGGAATTCACATTTCTCCGGTTTAACATAAAGTTTATTTTCCAGCAGACATTGGACAACTAACCTGACGTGTTGGTGATGCTCCTCCAGGAAATGCGAGAAGATTAGGATGTCATGTAAATAAATGAAAACAAAACGCTTGAGCATGTCCCAGAATAGGTCATTCACCATGGTCTGGAATACAGTGGGGGCATGAGAAGATATTCAAACTGACCCAGGGGTGTGTTGAATGCAGTATTCCATTTGTCCCCGTCCCATATACGGATCAGATTGCAGGCATTCAGGAGATCCAGTTTGGAAAAGACCTGGGCATGACATAATGGCTCAAAATTAGGATCCATGAGTGGCAGAGAGTCTTATTCTTTATAGTTATGTGGTTCAACCCTTGGTAATCAATGCAGGGATGTAACGAGGAATCCTTCTTGCCCACAAAAAAGAAACCTGCTCCCGAAGAGGAACGAATGGCTCCCTAGGCCAGAGACTCGCTGATGTCGGTCTCCATGGCCTCTTTCTCTGGGAGAGACAGGTTAAATATCCTGCTGGTGGGGAGAGGAGCACCCTGGAGGAGATCTATGGTACAATCGTAAGGACGTTGGGAGGGTAGGGTATGTGCCAAATCCTTAATTAAGACCAGAGCTAAATGCTGATACTCTGGCAGCACCGATGAAAGATCTGGAGGTGGCGGCGAAGGCATAGATTGACGAGGTTTTGGAAGGGCAGACTTTAGGTAAAGAGCATGACAAGAAACACTCCAACTGAAAATGGAAGATGCTCTCCAATCCAGGATAGGGTTGTGAAGCTTCAGCCAAGGTAAACTAAGTACCACTTTGGGGGACTCTAAAGAAGTGGTATGCTCAGTTGGGTACCAAACGTGATAATTTCTTAGATGTTAACAAGCTAACATACAGATCAATGCTAGTAGCTACAATGGCTAATTTACAGAAGTTGAGTAAGTGTTAATGTATGCTTGATCTAAAACATTGATAGATATTAAATGCCGTTGCGCACTCTCGATAAAAATCCAAATTAAAATGCACACACTCAGAAGGATCCAACAAAACCCGTCTGTAATTTTGAACACATTTATGGTGCTGAGACATGTACCTGAAATCCATTGTTACTCTCCAACTGGTCAATATCGAAACTGATTTTGACTGATTAGTTTACTGATTTGTTCCTATGGATAGTCCAATTGTGTTTTAGATCCTAGAACATAACACATAATGATATTTTGTTGCATTTAATAGATAGTTGTTAGTCATTTAAAAAATACTGTCTTAAGTTATACAAATGCTGACTTTTTTAAACCCCGTGTTAATGGACTGCATTTATGTCTCATACTTTTAGCCTTTTAATGTTTCAGTGCACGCAAACACTTCTCTTCATAAAGTCATTTCTTTGGAGGCAGGCAAATCAATCTTTCTCTAAATGCATTGCTGGTATTCCATAAACCTCACTGCTGTTTCTCCTCACATATCACTTTGATGCATCTTCTAACTTCAATGGAATTTTAATGCCCTCTGTAAATGGATCCATGTGACATAAATCATCATATTTAACTGCATTGACATGAAAACATGTGGAGCTTGAACACACTCGTATTTTCTCAATAAAGATTAATTTAGGACCGTTTTAGAATGTATGCAGATCAGAATATGTGTCTGTTCTTCATCTTTGATCCTCCTCGTGCCCCCCTGCAGCCAATCCCACATCTCAGACTGGCCACTGCAGGCAGGTCAGTGAGTTGGCCCGCGATTCAAAGTCTGAGCTTTGCTTTTAGATCAAAACCGAAACAAAGAGAGCCCCAGATGCTTCTTGTAGAAGTACTGTACTGTGCCAGGACAACTGATGTGCTCGAAAACCGACAGCCAGAGAGACAATCCATTGCTTTGCATTACTAGTATATTTTAGTATCTCAAGTTCTTGAGATCGAAAAAAATCAATTTTATCGGCCCTTGACGAGGTTGACTAGGACTGTGAAGCATGCACTGAACATTAAGGCTGTAGAGAAGTTTAGCATTTTTCATTGTCATCTTCCTGGTCCCTTTGCTAACAGCTCACTCAACGATCATGTTTTATGAACGGATATATCAAGCAGACAAGTTATTCAGTTGGACACTGAAAAACTTCCCTTTACTCTCATGTCCCCTCACAAGCATTATCAATGCACCTTGTCAATGACAGTTTTTTTAAAGCCAATTCTTTGTAATACGTTTTAATGAAAGAATGAATAAATGACAAGTTCTGTTGCTGGGAACACTCATTGCAAACTGATACTGTGAATAAAGTTTAATGAACATTTAGTTGCTGTTTTTTTGGACAGTGTCTAAGAGTGGTGGGCAATGAAAACATACTTTTTTAACATGAAAATATGTTTGGATCAATTGGTATTTAAAAAAATTGAAGTTTGAGTCTTTTCACTGAGATTTGAAACATAATGCTAGCTTCCTTTAAGAGACAATATTTGGTTTAGTAAAGCACATGTTGCATGGAATTCAAGTGGTTAAATCCATGGTGTCACATGCTTTGAGCCATTGCTGTTCAAAAACATCATGCCCAAGCCCTTGCCTGCTAATATAGCACCTGAACTTGGTTTTGTTCGATACAGGTAGTTGTCCCTAATTGAGGTAAGTTACTTTAAGTTTGCGAGGTTTACACCTTCAGCTGCTCTGCTGATGTCTTAAATTTCTATCTGTTGACCACTTTGTTAAGGGGAACCACAAACAACAGCTGATGCCACTGATTAACCTTCCAGGGTTTTGAGAGCAACTGTGTACTGGCTGTTTTGTTTGTGTTTTAAAAATAACCCTTTCCTTTAGATCTAACCATGACTTTATTCAAATCTGACCATTTCTATTCACATTTCTATTATTTACAATTACCGTATGTGGAAATAATGTTTGAGGGCACTTTCTCAAAAGAAAGATAATGTTATGGCACTGAAATGCTCATATTATTCATGTGTCTTTACTACGACTTGCTTGAGTTGTACAGAACAGAAGACTACCAGGAGTTGTATTGGGGATGCAAGAAGAAAAAAAGAATATTTTGGTTAAAGGGCTTTTTATTCAAACATGGATCCATTACAATGGGAATCACATCATTGCTTACTGCAGTGTCCGTCAGTTAGTTCAGATTGCGGTGGAAGAACATGATTTTAGTCTTGGTCAAAGAACACCAAACAAGTTCTGTAATGCTTTCACCAGGGCAACACGCACCTGCTTCTGATTCACAGACATATGCTGTGCAAGGGATGCTCCCTGGCACGTCAGTTTGCTCCTTCTCCAAGAGAAACATTAACCAAAAAAGAAAAACTCTGGATCCACAAAAAAAAATGTATTGGGCTATTTCAAAGCACAGCCCTTTTTCAAAGAATTCATCAGTCAATACTTCAAAGATGTAGATGACTAAATTCTCTAAAAATGCTATTTTTAGTGTTTTCAATGGTAAGTAGCAACCCCTGACTAACAATTCTGATTCTCATACTAGCTAGGATTGTTTGGAAAAAGGAAAAAAAACGGTCTTCTTTTCTAAATTTCTACTTTCTAAAGACTAAAGGAAGCAGACGTCTACACTAAATGGACTTGACAGATATTTTCCCAGTTGTCAGTCGATGTGTCTCAAAGACGTCAAGACCAGAGTGACTTAAAACTTTCTACCTCTAAAATATGACAAAACTGAAGAGGATGTTTTAGATTATTGGCAATCTTTTTGGGAAAAAATCTGACCATATCATAAGAGACAATATCCATTCCACTTTGGATGTCGAAGCTGTAATATCTTGATGGCCAAATGTTTCAGTTATACGAAATCGTGACAACCAAACTTCAGAAAAGGACAGTTATAATCTGCACATTTCATTGTAGTTCTCCACCTGCTGCTCTCCCTAGACTTCTAAATTTGAGAAATAAATTACCTAAATAACTTGACACATGACTATATGACTTGTACTTGACTACAAATCATAACTTATTTATAGTAGTTATAAACCTTGAATTTATGCCTGTGCATTTAGCAGACACTTTAATCCAAAGCGACTTACAAAGTAGAATATATATATACATATGTGTATCTCCCCGTCGGGGTATGAAACCCCGGTCTCCCTTGTGACAGGCGGGGACCCACCACTATACTAACCCCATCCCCGTAAAATACTGTAAACAAATAAAATGTCAATTTCTGTGTTAATTTATTTTACTGCTAAATGTCAATTCAACAGAGGTAGGATACCTAAACATCACTCCTCAGGAAATTGATTGTTGCTGTGACTGGACTGCAACTACAAAACACGGAGGCAGGTGATGCCTAACCAGCACAAAACTATATTAGTGGACAAACTACAGAAAAAAAAAAACAGAAACAAGAAGAATAGTCAAACAATACGAAGGGCCGAAAGAAGAAATTTGAAATAGGTGGGGCTCGATGGCTGCAGTCAAACCATGGGTAATCAGAGAAAGATAAAAATTGAAATGTGAAACTAGAATAATGGACAATAAAAAAAAGGAAATAAAAAAGTGGAAGGAAATAAGTAGGAAAGAAAATAGATAAGTGTTTAAATATTCATGCAGCTTGAAAAGCAAAAAAATGAAAATAGCTTCTTTAAAATGTGATTACATATGTTGTCTGTCAGTTTATGTCATGTTCAAAAAGAACTTATAGACTGTAATTCTATATTTTATGTTTATGACCTGTCTTACTGATCCTGGGCACCACTTACATGCAGAGTTAAACTTTTTTTATTGCTCCATGTGCAAATCCTGTTAAACAGGAAATAGCTACTAGCCTCATGAGGCGAGGAGTGAAAACATTACAAGCTGTGATGCTGCATACCTCCTCTGATGCTGACTGCCATAACAGCTGGGCGCAGAGTGTGAGCATCAAGTGTCATCATCTGTCTTTTCCTGTTTTACGTTGATTAATGTTTTGAACTTTGACCGTTATGTGCTGATTTTTTTACTCCAGCTTACAATCCCATGCAACAGAGTATCAACAGCTGATTTCAGCTTAGTCAAGGTATCTTTTACTTCATGTGCAGTCATTTCAAGAAACTTAATTACTTCAAGCACGAGAATCGTCTTATTAAAGCTTTTGTCTCTAAATTAATGGATCATTGTTATTGAAAACTTTCAATAGCACACCTCGACATAGTTGAGTCATTTTCTGTCATTTGACCTGTAATAGAAGTAATGGAACACTATGAGATTGAAATGCACATATAGAACAATACAGATGTTGGTTTACATAAAAAAGCCAATAGAAAAAAAAGAAAAATACATGAGGTCCTGGATCCTGACATGCTATGTGTTGTTTCACTGTTAAAATACTATATCAAGTTAGTGTGGGTCCTATTAAGAGCTATAGGCAAAAGTGATCCACCACAGGTTTAACAAGTACAGGAATTAAATGATGATTGTGAGCAGACACTGAACCAAAAATAGGATGAGAATGAATGTCTACTGATTTACAACATCATATAGAACCATCTTGAAACTGAAATCAACAAAAAAGCTTTTGTAAACATAGTCACTGTCTGTATGGATGAGGGGGAATTTTAAAAATGCAAAGCTGAGATCACCATGGATGCCAGTCTCACAAAGAAAAGACAGTGAGTGTGTGCCTTTGTGTGCTGAAGACATACCATTCCTGATTATTCATGCTGTTAAGACAGTGGCTGGACATGAGGTCTGAAACAGCTGTTCTTTGTGTGTGTGTGCACGTGTGTGTGTGGGTGTGTGTGTGTGTGTGTGTGTGTGTGTGTGCGTGTGTGTGTGTGTATGTGTGTGTTCATGGGTGTGCTAGTCTCAGAACAAAGTAAACACAACAGTTTGTCTGCAGCTGGGATGTTAAAGACTTTATCAAAGCATATATATCAAGGAATATATACATATATACTGTATATATATATATATATATATATATATATA
>JABUIW010043250.1:37400-51493 GCA_013363375.1 Menidia beryllina | reverse complement strand
CTGGTCAAAACCGAAGAACACTGGTTTAGAAAAAAGGTTAAAACTTGTAAAATCTTGTAAAACTGGTAAAAACTGGCAGGTAAAACTAGTAAAAACTGGTAAAAAAAAAAGGTTAAAAAAATGGTAAAAAGAAATGGGGGAAAAAATGGTCTAAATAACTGCAGCATTGTTCACTGGAGGAACTCAGTGGAAAAAAGCACACAGTTTTTCTGGTATTTGTTTTTTTTCCTGATATCCTTTAAAAATCTCAGTCCTATCTGAATTTGATGTAAATCTATATCTCATAATTCACATTGTTTTTAAAGCAAAATCTTTCCTTTTATTTAGTTTGAGTAAATCATTCAGTTTTTTAAAAATGAAATAGCTCTGTTTAATTTGAACGTTGAAACTCTTTGAAAGCTCCCAGAGACTTTGAACTCACCACTCAAGGCTCACTGACCACCCCAAAGAACAAAGAACCACCAAAGCTTCACGGGTCACCGAAGATTCAGGAGCCTTCAGGTCATAAAACACCTTTAGATATTTCTATTCTCTGATTACTATGATCAAACACCTTTCATTTCAAGCTCATGTTTTGGGTATTTTAGCAGAAGATGAACATGTGGTTCTATGTGTTAGCATCTGTTATATCATATTAAAGGTCCAGATAAAATACAGCATCACAAACGGAAACTGAGATATAGATAGATTTTATTCTAAAAAAAAACCCTGTTTTTATGTCTGCCAGTGTTTTTTTAATAGAGAAACTATCTGTTAGTGATTTAAAACGAGTGAATCTGAACTGGCAATCTGCATTATAACAGAAATGAAGAGTGTTTTATACGATAAAAAAATATTAAGCTTTTAAACATTTTCAGCTGATGTCGAATGTTGAGAAAAAGCGGCGGTGGAGGCGGTGTGAGGGCAGCTTCTGGTCGGAGTGGATCCTGCCTGTGCTGCTCTGCTGAGGGTAGTGCCTGCATCTGTGTGCACGCAGCCCTCCCAGCTCCTCTGTTCCATAAATATGCATGAGAGGCTGGGAGGAGTTTTTCATGGTCACAGCAGAGCAGACATTTATAGAGGTGTCAGAGGAAGATAATCGAGCTTTTCTGCATGAAATGAAAATACTGGCTACATCTCCTCTGAGCCGTAATAGACTCGCATCCCTCCGCAGTACCAACCCTGATCACACCTGATAAGAGGTGTTCAGGCAGAGCTGGACACTGCTCATTACAGGGGACGGGCTCCAGGAACCAGCACGGAAAAAACCCCCCCCCCCCCCCCCCCCCCCCTCCCCCCACAGCTGGGGGTCCGGGGCCGAGCCAGGGCGGAGCAGGCTGCCGTCCCTGGCCGCCCCGGGCGTACACGGAGGGATTTCTGCCCCCTTTTGACACCATTTTCCCTGGTGGTAGAACCTCCTGGATCAGGTTCCAGCTTCTGGTGTCTCTCATGGTGTCGTCCACACAGAGTGAGGAGCAGCCATTAACCCATCTCCACCTCCAGATCCACATGCTCTGGTGGGAGGAAAACCAAACCGGTCTGAGTTTCTGGTCCTCCGTTCACCCAGTGTACGCCCAGCTTTAAGCTCAGGTCCCTCTGCCCTGTGAGGGGTTCTGTGGACAGAAGACAGCCTTCAGGTGGAGTGGACCAGGACATGGAAACTGAGCTCATCTTGATTTGATGGAGTCAGAAGCTGGACGCTCCTCATTGGTCTGGGGGAAAAGCATCCACGGCTTCTCCACTCTGCCTCCGTTAAATGGGCCCTGGGGGCGGGCAGAGGTGGAGGATCATGCTCACATCTGGCCTCTGCTCTGCATGGCAGAGCTTTAATGGAGAGCCCGGTGAGCTGTGCTCAGTCATCCCGCTCCTGAGCCCAGCAGTGACTTCATTACAGATCCAGGTCTGTGTCCCGCCTGAGGACCTCCTCACACTGTTTTATTTCACTGTGTGTTGAACATCCAACGGTGTGGCCAAACCTGCCTTATATCTGGGCCCAGTCACTTCAGTACCAGGAGGGTAGAGTACTTCATTCATAATCCCCTGTTGTAAGTTAACTAAACACCAAAAAGTAGCAGATGTTCCAGCACGTCACAGGTTTCCTGGTTCTTCTGGTTTAGAAGAACCAGAGGTAGCCGTTTCCATTAGTTTTGTTAAATAGGTTACACAGAACCTGGCCCCTTTGGATCAGGTTGAAATGTCTCCTGCTGCTTTACAGTGAGAGTAAGGCCAGACAACAAAGCTGCCCCCCCCCCCCCCCTGTTCCAGGTTTGTTCCCCCTAAAGGCAGTTGTTTCCTCCCTGTGTCTCCTAGTGCTGCTCTTGGTGGAACTGTAGTTGTTCTGTGAATAACTCAGAGTCTGAGCTGCTCTGGTTGGAGAGCTGTCAGATAGCTGCTGTTGTTGGGGTTTGGAGCTCCAGAGATCCAGCTGAACTGAATTGAATTGCTCAGCCAGCTCTGCTTCCCCAAGAACTGACAACCATGTCACAGTGTGTGTGAGGCCTTCAGGTTAAACGGTTCTCCTGGACACTGAGAGAATCCGTGGTGGGTCCTTAACAGCTTCTGTGGTCTGGGAGCTACAGAGCTCAGACAGTCAGACAGAGGGCTGCTGCTCAGAGTTCAGCCTCCAAACCATGGCATCTTGGGAATGGAGCTAGCGCAGAGCGTAGCTAACAGCTTTAACTCCAGCGTGCGTCATGTGTGGTCCTTGTGCAGAGAGCTGGGCTGCACATGTGCACAGCTATGGAGCGGGAGATGAAGATGGCCTCTTCTTCCTCTGATCGGTTGTGATGGGAGGAGGTGTCCTTCCTACCTGTTCTTTGACTGGAGTCCATCGCTGTTGCATTGAAAACTAACAGGAAAAAGGAGGTTTAAAGCACTTCCTGTATCTGAGTATATGGGCCCGTTGGTGCTTTAACACATGTAATGTTAGATTTAAGTCAACCTGAGGCTCCTGGGGGGGACCATTTAGACTCAGTATGTTCACAGAACTGATGATGTTGTTTACAGAAAAATAAAGGTTTGACCTCCTTAAATAGAAATAGAACCAGCCATTTCAATCCCAGGCTGCTGATGAATTACTGTAATGTGCTGGACCGCCACAGGTCCATCTGATTATTCATCAGGACCACAGCACAGACTCTCCCGCCGAGTACAGGTCATTTGATGGGGAACAAACCTGGAGACACAGGCTTTGTGTGACAAATGACCAAGGTCGTGCTGCCTTCATGGACAGGCGGTTGCCCACCGACCCCACAGAAATATGTAGAAGAAGGATTGGTAGGAATGCTGTAACCATGAGGAGCAATCTGCTAAAACCCAATTATGACAGGCACACCAGAGTCCCTGAGCCCCAGATGCTGGTGGTTGTGGAGCAGCAGCTAATCTGGAATGCACACGGATATTCAGCTGAAAGCGGAGAGGGAAAAATACATAAAGTTGGGGGGCATAAATCCCACTCATCGCTCATCCACAAGCAATTGGTTACATGCTTTTTAGCCCGGCTGGACGGCCACCTTGGTTCCACGCCTATTAATCATCCCGCTGATTTGTCAGCTGAGCAGAGAGCAGCAGCTCCTCCAGACTGAGGAGAGCTCAGCTGCTGCGTCTGGGGCTGAGCTCACTGCAGGTGCAGTCCCGGCATGGCGGGCTCAGGCTCTGCAGCGCGTCTGGCCGGAGCCTCATAAAAGTCTGAGCTGCTGATATATGCAGGAGCACATCATCTGGAACAGACCTGGATCTGATTGGTGGGAGCTCTGTGATTAGCCGCTAACCTAACGGGTTCTGGGGCTGTCCTGCCCATGTCTGGCCATGTCTGCCAGATCCAAATCCAAACAGAACCAGCCATAAAGCCCCTTCACCCCCGAAGAGGAGCCTTTTATGGACGCTCTCTCTGTGGTGGACCGGGCCCTGAGGGGATCCCAGTGGTCCCCTTTCAGGAGGCTCCAACAAACGAGGAAGGGGAGTCATGTGACTCGGTGTTTGTCCGTGGACACAGGAGGTGTTTGTGGGGGGGGGTGCGGACAGCCAGCAGCCTCCTCCGGCTGAAGGCCAGCACCAGCCTCTGTGTGGTCTCTGGACATCTGGATCAGATGACACACTCTCACCCAGACTAAAAATACCTCACATACTCCTTTAAACAGGGCGCTCTGTTTCCAGCACCCATCGGGAGACTTCTCAGAGAAATGGGAGTCCACTTTTCAGTGTCCGTGGTTCATATTGGGGGGCACAGCAGAGGGTTCTGGGTTGGAGTCCCGGGGGAACCAGGACCAGAGGGTTCTGGGTTGGAGTCCCGGGGGAACCAGGACCTGTCTGGGTGGGTTAGGGTCCAAAAACTTGCATGTTAGGTTGGTTGGACTCCAAACTGCCCTTATTGTGAGTGTGCGTGGTTGTTGGTATTTAAAGGCATTAAGTAACATGTTGCATGACTGAGTGATGCTAGCTGATGCTAGCTGATACTAGCATGAGCTGCCAGCTAACAGCTCAGCATGTGTGATTAGAGCGGGAGGACTAGTCAGACTAGGAAGACATTTTGATTGGAGTTGTGCTTGTTGGATTCATTTACACACCCTACGTCTATCAGGTAACCAGACCATGGGACCAGTCCCCAGCAGCAGCAGCCTAACAGTAACATAAGCTAACCATTTACCAGCATCAGCATGTCATGTCTGGCTCCCAGTGAAACAGACAAGATTAATAGTGAAGTGCAGCACTAGGAGTCCAGGACAAGTTACCCTGAGGGGGCGATGAGTAAAATATGTCTTGATCTTGATCTGTGCCCCCCCCCCCATCGCTGAAGGTTTGGCTCTGGCTGTCATTCCCCAGATTATCTACTGTTCTTAGTCCACGTGACATATCCAAATGTGTTCAACAGGTAGGTTTTCTGAATTATTACTTGTTCTCGGTCCCCATTAGGTCAGATACACTCTACCCTAAGACCAGACCCCAAGACCAGACAAACACAGACCTCTCTCACTGGCCTACATTTTCCCAGGTTTTTTTCACCTTTGGCAGAACTGGTTTTTCATATCTATTCTTTTAACTGGGTCTCCACAAAGTGCTCTGTAGAGCATGTGTGTCAGGTCTGAGTCACAGTTTATTGGGGCTACCAGAAAGATAGAGGCCAGAAACCCGTCTCTCAGCAACACCCTCTTTTCAGGGACACAATCCAATCAGATGACCTGTTTTTAAAGGTTTCTTTTGTTTTTAAAGGTTTCTTTTGTGGCCACATTCAGACGTTGTACTCAGAATCTAATGATCTTTCCATCACTTTCACAACAACTAGGAAAACAACAACTATCTGGAGTGAAAAATGTTTCTCCTCCTGTCTACACAACAAGCTCCAACATGCTTGTTCCCAGCTCGCCTCTTCTGATCTGCTACTGGTGGAGCAGCCAGCCCAGGTTAGGCTCTGACTTCACCTCAAACAGCATTCCTGTTCCATCAGTCAGAGCTGGGATCAATGACTCTTCCCCAAGGTATCCTCATTAACTGAGGATACCTTGAGACGACCATCGGCACTAACAGACCTTTTTCCAGAGTGACAGAACGACTGTTTTTCAGACCTATCTCTAGCAGGACCCTGAAGCCCATGCTGGTAATGTATCATCCCAGCTAAGCTTCTGCCTGAGGCCACCGGAGATTCATACGTTCACTGGCTCAGAAAAAGAAAGCTGCTCTCACCTCTGTTTTCATAACACTTTCTGAAGTCACAGAGCTTTGCATCAACATCTCTGTCAGCTATGACATCATCTCTTATGGCCCGCCTCCAACAGACACATGGGATGACCCAGTAACAGGACTGGTTCCACTGGGAAGTCCTTCACTCCCTTTTTCTGCCATCAACACTTTAATTGACAATATATGTTTAACCCGTGAAGCCTGAGGAGTGTTTCTGTGATTCCTTCTGGAAAATGGGAAGCCCAGAGTGTTTTTCTGTAGGTTGAATGATTAGAGTTAACTCTTGTGATACAGTTGTATTCCACTCAGTTTCTGTTAATTTAATTCAAACCTGGTCCAATGACCCACTGGGGGTGATCTTAGACTACAGAATCTCGTCCAGGGACATTTTTGCAGTATAAAAATGTCTACTTTTTAAACATTTGTAATCTCAGTGCCCTCATATGTTACCTTCTTACTTTCTGTAGATGTGGATTCTACATTCTTCATGTTTGCTGTACATGTCTTAACAGTGCTTGTCCCCATTCAATGTTAATCTATCATTCAAAGGAATTCTAACTCTCACACACCTCTACAGGTTTGAGGGCTAACATAGTCAATAAGTCATCATCACATTTGTAAATCACTGTTACACCCAAAAACAGCCCAAATGCATCCCTGAGCATCCTGGATGCCTGCTCCACCCCAGCCTCACAGCCCTGCTTTTCAGCCCACTTCCAAACTCAGAAGGCAGCATTTTGTCCACTTCAAGGTAGACTTGTAAGGGAATTATGGATCAGAACCCAAATGCACGACAACGAGGCAGGCAGGTTTTAAGGGAAAACCCGTTTACTGGGTCCAAAAACAGGCAGGGTCAAAACCAGGTGATCAATCATAGAGGCCAACACATCCGATAAGGGGCAGCCGGCAGGAATCCGGAGTCCGAGAGGGGCAAAAGTGAAGTCAGAACAGGAAAATGCTGGAAAGCTTAGCACGGAAAACACAAGACAATCTTAGACCTAGAGACTTTATTTTACTCAACTTTATTTTTTTTATCAAAGAGGTCAAAGGGCAGAGTAAAAACAAGATGCCATGAAAGATTGTAATGATCTGGAATCTGTTCCTTTAGATATACAATACCTGCACAGTAAAGAGCTCTGGAGGGATGACGTGGAAATGGAGTGGGAAGAATACTGAGGACCAGATGAGCTGCAGGTGAGGAGCTGGGTGGTCAGAACCAGGTGAGAGGAACGAGAGGTTTCATGGCAGGATCTGAAACGACAGTAGAATTAGTGCCCAAAACCAAAACAAGCCGAGAGCCAGAGTGACTGGGTTACAGTGTCCAGTGTGTAAATAGTGATGGAAAATGCCTGTGTGTGTTTGGGGAGCTCACACTGTTGGACGCTGGGGGTCAGCCAGAGTGCACCACAGCTCCACAGAAAGCCTGTTTTCATGTGTCACTCATGTGGTGGAGAGAGAAATCCAGCCGGGATCTGCTGGGCCCCACCTGGCCTCAGACCCTGGTCTCAGACCCTGGCCTCAGACCCTGGTCTCAGACCCTGGTCTCAGACCCTGGCCTCAGACCCTGGTCTCAGACCCTGGCCTCAGACCCTGGCCTCAGACCCTGGTCTGGGCCGACTTCATGATCCCACCAACAGGAGGTACTGTGATGCTTGTGGGGGCTGGACAAGTGGACAAAGGCTTATTACACTCCCCCCTGTAAGCCTGAACTTGTGTGACAGCTCATTATGAGAGTTTGTGGGTGAGCTGAAAGACTTTCTCATCAGTCTGTGACCTCATGTGTCACAATGGGCGAAATAGACTTTATTTCTCTGCCGAGAACCAACAGAAACTGGGCCCTGCTGCAGGCCAGGTTCCTCCTTTTTTCTGACCGGTGATGTTTGCATGAAACAGGAAGTGTGTGTGTGTGGGTGTGTGTGGTTGGGGGGGGGGGGCTGGGGACAGGGACAGAAAATGCCCATTTAACCACGTCATCCTCAGGCCACTTTGACCCAGTTTTCTCCAAAATGATTTTCAAGGCTCCCTTTTCATCCCATGGATGTAATCATCTGTCTCCTAATGAAAAACTGACCGGCCCGCTCTGCTCAGATGTGCTGGGTGTGAGCAGACAGCAGCTCAGAGGATCAATAACGCCACCGGCATTGGGTTCCACTGTCCCATGCGGAGAGAAAATCCAAGGAAAGAAGCTCAGCGGTGAGCATTCAGAGGCTCGCCGTGAGTATTTAGTCTAGCTCCGAGTGTCCCCTCGCTGTTTGGATGGAGACCTGTGGAGCCCGAGCCAAAAGCAGCTGGGAGCCAGCCCTTGATCACAGTGTTTGATTGAATGAAGCATTCACAGGTGGCCCGGGAAGCTGTGTGAGGCCAAGCATGCAGGGGTCAGAGCAGGCGTGTTCAATTCATTCTCAGTTGGATTTGAAGGAGCAGGAGTGAAGGTGGAGGACAGACAGAGGCCATCAGGCTTTGGGAATACCTGCAGACACAGCGTAGCCATGCTGGATCAGGGAGGAGCCGACGTAACAAAAAGATCCTGACCAATGTAATATTTACTCACGGGGGGACAGATGAGCTAGATTCGAACCCACAGAGGTCAGCTGGAGAAGAACTGGCTGCTCATGAGAATTGGAGTCTTTGAAAGTCAAATTTATTTATTTGGAGCTCTGAATAAAGTGTGTGAGAGGCCTCACTTTTCATGTTCACCTCCCAAAGGGGGGAGAACTTTGGAGGAACTTTGTGAGTTTCTCCCTCTGATCTGGGTTTGGATAATCTCCCAAAGGGAGCAGATGTGTTCACCAGAGACTTTCTAGACTGAGAGCAAACATCTGAAAGAGCCTTAGACAGGCAGCTGCTGTTATCACAGTGAGTTATGACGGCTGCTGGCAGCTTCCAGTGCTCAGGAGTGGAGGGGTGGGAAGCTGATCATCTTTGGGTTAAGGGAGAGTAGAAAATCCAAACAGCTGAGTCAGGGGCAGCTCGCTCCTGCATAGGTCTGTTTCAGCCCTCAGAACCTGGTTTCCGTCCGTCGTTCAGTCTGCAGGAGAAAGTCTGCGGCCCCGCACAGACACAGTCAGAGCAGCTTACACAACCTGTCCTCATGGAGGGCCCCCAGAGGGGCCCAGGCAGCCCTGGGCCATCCTCAGGCCTCCACAGGTTTCTGATCCCCAATCAGAGCCAACGCTGAACGGGGAGATGGATGATAGGTAAAGCTGTAACTGAAACAGGATCAACAAGGAAAAAGGATGGACCTTGCTGGCTAAAGTTGATCCTCCTCAGGATATATGATCGACCAGCCCCCCGAGGAGTTGAGAGCAGAAGCCTCAGCCCGTGCTCTGCCCCCCCCAGACACCTCCTCTGGTCATGCTGTTCCCTGTGAGGGTCTCCTGGATTTACTGGATGTTCGTCTGTGTGTGATCCGGCCTTGAGCTGGCCCAGACCTTTAGACTTGAGGGAACTCCCAAACACCTCTGAGCATCCACCTCAGGACTGACATTTGGCCCATTTTGCTATTCCAGCAGGAGGAGAGGGAGGAGGAAGCACAAAAAAAAAAAAAAAAAAAAAAAAAATATATATATATATATATATATATATATATATATATATATATATATTTGTGTATTATAATGTCTTATGCAAGTGGGACTACAATTATCCTGATTGAAGAGTTTTATAAAACAGCAACAGCCTCACACAGAAACAACATCCTGACAGTGACGAGGGTTTTCTTATCTGTGAATTATTTCCAGCTTTGTTTCCATCATCTGTGCACCTCCTAACAAAGACCTTCTACAAAGTGAATAAGCAAATAAACCAGGCGTAACAACTCTGTGACATCTTGGTTTTAATTGCAGGGGGAAAGTGTTTGGTCTGCATTTGGAAAAGAATCTGCAGCCGTCTGATGGTGATCAGTGATGGAAACAGGCTGGACGTCAGTGACTGAGCTGTGTGGAGCTGGAAGGGAGGGAAGCATCCAGCTCTTTCTGAACAGACCTGTGGATATGTTGGTTTGTAGATCAAAGCTCCAAAAAACACCTGCAGAGAAGAAGGGAGGAGAAGGATCTGAGTCTGGGAGGCTGCTGGTCGCTGACCTCCATCCAGTCAAAAGGATTTTAAAACTGCTCTCCATTCACAGCGTCTTTTACTTTGGGCTGTTTAAACTTGCAGGCTTCCTTTATTCTGAGCAATTTGTAACCCCTGAAGCAAAGAGGGTTTACACGCTGCTGTTGGCAGCAGGAACGATTCACTCAGGTGGGAATCTTTAAGAAAGCAAAGAAGAAACGGTGTAAAAAATGAGTTATTAAAGCAAACCTAACCCATGACTTCATAAACAAAGTCTCTTATTAAGTTGTTTTCTTTCCTCATTAACTTAACTGCCTGTAGATAAGTGGACGTGTGTCATTCATCTCACTGACCAGGAGAGGTCCAGAGGTTTTAAACAAAGGTTTGCTCATTTTTCTTTGTCCAAACATTGAAGGATAAGTGATGTGCTGAGAAGAGGAATGCAGCAGGTTACAGGCACCATATTTCTGGCTGTGCTTCCAGGGACAGGCGGTGATTCCTCATCTCTTATCTGAACAGTATCTGTGTAGGTCATGGAGGCAGCGTAATGTCTTCCTGCTAGCTCGCTAATGACAGGCTCTCCATTCCTCTTCCTCAAAGGTCAAGACTAATTCTTTCAATCAGCCACTGTGAGGATGTGCAGGCACAGAGAGGCCACGGGGATACTGAATCCGAACACTTTCCAAAGGCGGGATGCAGCTCACAGTCGGCTGACGGCAGTTTGACCCCACAGAGTCTGGACCTCCACACCTTCTCCGGACTTCTGATGGGACTCTGACACTTTCATTGTAAACCAAAACCACATTTCTCTGTCAAACGTAGCTGTTTTGTCCTGGTGTAACACTGAGCAGAGAGCTGCTGTACCACCCTGAGCCTGTGGTTAGTCCAGTGCGAGGCTGGGAGCAGCAAAGGTCAGGCCGGGCTGCCCTTTGAGGCAGAGCAGGCTGGAATCCTGAGTGTGGACAACTGTACGGCGCTCTGCTCAGAAAACAACCCCCTTCCGCTCAGGAGAAGATACGCATCTCCAGACGGCTGGGAGCGGCTGGCCTGGGGGGCACATGGGGGGGGGGGGGGGGGGGGGCAGGTGGCACGGCGGGCTGGACGGGGCTGTGTCCTCCTCTTCCTTCCAGACGGCAGCAGACGCCTGCTGGACCCTCCCCTCAGATCTGCCGGGAGCCGGCTGTGTCAGAGGACTGATGCTATCAGGGCACCGCCCCCTGCTCAGGTAAGAGGTGACACTAAGGATACCTGATGACCCCCGTCGGACACGCCCCTTCAGCAGGGAGAGAGGGAGTAATGGCCATGGCTGTCATCATCATTCACGGCCTTATAAAGTCAGGGCAGGGTGACTGATGGGAGTAATGGACGGTTGTCCGGTCGGCTGCGTCACCCCCGAGCCTCTCAGATCTTTTCTTATCTGCTCGCTGAGTGCTGATCTGAGGAGGCTCTCTGCCTCTGCCGGCTCCTACCAGCCTTCATCCTCACGCCACACTCATCTGACACACAGAGGATTTACGCTGACACCGCACTCACTTTGAGCCAGGCAGTGGAAACCCACAACCTCCTCTCCTCCTCCTCTTGTGGACTGAGTGGACGCGGCTTTGACATGTTGTTAGCTATTCCAAAAAACGAAACATCGAGGAGGTCGGGAGCTTGAATGTCAGAGCAGGTAAAGGTCAGCGGTTGAGAGCCGTCACCAGCTGAACGCCTCCTAAATACTGAGGCTGGACATAACACCACCACCAGATGTGCTCTCTGAATCTGGATGCAGAGATCCGAACATTAAGCTCACACTGATTTACATCAGGGGGAATTATTACCCACCTATCAGGTTATGGGTGGCTCTCATTCCAATCCTCTGGGGATTTAAAGGGGAATGGTGCTGTGAGGAGATATGAAAGAAAAAAAACACTCCTTCCAGTTCTGTAGTCTTCCAGAAAATAGTAAAAGCATCAGTTTGTCTGCACGTGCTGAAGTCAAAAGTAAACTTGACTACATCAAATGACATGAGGACCTGTCCCATTATTTATGATACCCAGAGTCAGAAAATGAGAAAAAAAATGGCTTACAGTTACAGTTGGAGATCATCGAAAGAAGAAAAACCATCATGATTTATCCAAAAGCTCAATAATTATTTTGTAGATTTGATTTAAGGAATGATGACAGTGCTCTCTGAAACTTCCTACACTTTATTTCAGTGTAACTTCACATGAAGAGTTCTTCCTGCTTGTTATCCCATTTGTTAATCATCTCAAAAGCACCAGCAGGAAAAAGCTGGAGTGATTAATCAGGATGGAGGCTGCTTGTTTGTGTCTGTGTGGACCCAACTCCAGGCTCCCGCTCTGCTCAAGTAATTACTACATCAGATGAGTCTCCTGCCCTCCATCATGTCGGCACGCGGCTTTAATTGGCTGACATGTTGTCTCACCTCTACAGCCCGTACAGTCCACCGAGAAGCTCCTAATTAATGGGCTGAGACCTAAAACAGCCGAATATGGCAGCGCTGCTCTGAGGTGAGAGGCGGATGCTGGAACAGTGAGTGGTACACAGCCCGGGAATTAAAGCCCCTAATTGGAGAGGCTCGGAAAACTTTTTTGACATGCGTGGCTCACACGTCCATCAGTCCCTTTGCTGCCCCCGTAACCCCCCCCCCCCCCCCCCCACCCCCGCTCTGGTCTGAGGATCAGCTGCCAGCTGTCCCCTCACAGCCACCTCCGGCCAAACCTTCTGATTTAGCTCGGATTTGCTTCTTACTGGCCCGATGGACTTTTTATGTGAGTGACAGACAGAGAGAGATGAGAGCAGACATGGGTTGGTGGAGAAAGAATGTGTTTTTATGCACTGCCTTCATGCTCTGATGCATACAAATGGGCTTTCATCTGCTCCACTTTGTCTGGCTGGTGGAGGGCAGCGTGTCACACCACCAGGCCCAGCTCCTCCGACAATAAAGGAGCCAATCATTACCATCTCACCACTATCTATCATTAGGCTAACCCCACTAATCTGCCCGTGCCGGCACATGATGGATGCCTGGCTCCCACTAGCTCCACTGCAGGAGCAGCTTACTGAGAAAGAGAGCTGGAAGCATATCTCCTAATTAAGACTGTGATCCATGGAGACACAGTATTACTGTGGGGCCTTCACAGCCAGCTCTCTGAGGCCAGTCCTTTGCATTGATCAGTGTTCCTGACAAATGAATTGGGATCAAATGCTACAAGATGGATACTGTTCAAAGAGATATGGTGAGTGGAGGGTAGATGTTTGGATCTGATGGATTACAACATTATCCCGGGCTGCTTTCTGCACCCTGGGCTCTCCTCCTATAACGTGGCCTACAGCTCCACCATGCAGCGGGAAGCAGAGTTTGATTATAAAAGAAAATATTCCAGTTTAGCTGGACAACAATCCAGGAAAGAGCCCACTATCTAATCAGCTGGAGCATGATGATGTGCCCCAAAGAGCAGCAGGAGAAGTGGCTGCAGAAGCCTCAGAGCCCCCCCCCCCCCCCCCTGCTCCCGTTGTGGCCCTCCATTGTGCAAGCTGGCTCATTTCCGCCCCCTTTTCATCTGAGGAGCGCCTCTCTCCCTCTCTGCCAGTGTGTGGACGGCTGCTGGAGGGTGGGTGTGTAATCCTTGGCCTTTTCATTGGCTTGTAATGATTCTTGAACTCAGCGTCTAATAGGGCATTATTGGGGCCCCCGCCTTGCTGGACAGCTGATTAATGTCTGAGGACATGACACAGGGCCGGCCGGGGCCTGATAAAAGGCCACTGTGATTGGAGGCAGCAGGATGATGAACGAGTTACAAAGCCCATGGCCGTGCTCTCATTAGCGCAGCCCCGCTCCCTGGTATTAAGCTAATGTTGCGCATCGGGGCTGGCTAGCAGGAGAGGAGGGCTGGGAGCTGTGAGGAGCGAGGCCAGGCAGGGGGGGCCGTGGTGACCTGTCCGGTGGCTGGGAACCCCTTACCCACACACAGGCATCTGCCCCCACCCGGAGGGCCACCATGTGCTCCACCTCCACACGCCTACTCTCTGAGACCAGGACTAAAAAGTCTCAGGTCCCCCCTCGGCTCACCGGTTACCGCCTAATGCTCCAAGATGGAGGAAGGAGCTACAGCAGCTCCCTGTCTGTCTCCAGAAACTCCTCCAGACCCCCCCCTCCACAGAGCAGCTCCTATCCTAACTCCTCCTCCAGACCCCCCCCCTCTCCACAGAGCAGCTCCTATCCTAACTCCTCCTCCAGACCCCCCCCTCTCCACAGAGCAGCTCCTATCCTAACTCCTCCTCCAGACCCCCCCCTCTCCACAGAGCAGCTCCTATCCTAACTCCTCCTCCAGACCCCCCCCTCTCCACAGAGCAGCTCCTATCCTAACTCCTCCTCCAGA
>JABUIW010043250.1:5168-17400 GCA_013363375.1 Menidia beryllina | reverse complement strand
CCCTTTAGCTCAGAGACTGAAGAACGGAGGTAGAGGTGGAGACTGAGATACAGGACCAGCCCTAACTCACTCTGACTTTAGACAGGAACTCTACACCTACTTACACTAGATATCGTGATTTCATTTTTAAATTTGATAAATATTTTCCTATGACATTGACATCATCAATATGTTGTAAATTTACTTTGGGTGTTGAGTCAAATATTTGATCAACTTTCACTTTGTTTGTTGGAAATTTTTATATTTAGGGATCAGAAACAGAGGTTCTGCTGTATATATATATATATGTATTCAGTGTAAAAACATGTAGATATATGAGAATATGTGTGTGTTTTACCAGCATCTTGTGGTGTTAACAGAGTATGACTGGTGCAGCAGAGCTCTGAGCGGCAGGCCCACAGGAGGGCCGCCATGATGTGGATTTTCCTTTTGAATTGTCTGATTACACCAGCCGCACATCACAGAAACACGAGCATGTGAGCATGTCTGTTTTATCAGAGGATAGAAGAAATACTATGCTTGTTCTCATTTGACATCTAGAGCTCAGTTACTGCAAGCTAAGCTGGGATCCAAACCATAAAACTGTCTTCTCTTACCTGTAGACAGAGGCATGTTTTCAGGAGGAATCATATCAATTCTGATCAGAAATGGCCAGTTATTCACCAGATAGATGCACAATGAGACTGCTGGTGAGGAGGTTAGACCAGAGGGAGGGTTTGGCTGGTGGAGCTGGAGCTGCTGGGATGAGGTGATGGAGTCCGTGTTGAGCTCCAGCTTTATCCAGATGTGGCTCCAGGCCATCATGCACCATCATGCTGCTGGATTTACAGCACAGAGTGGAGACCGGCAGCGTCCGGGGGCCCAGAGGTGGATCTGGATCCTGGGGTCCAGCAGGCCTCAGAGGGCTGCCTGCATTAGGCTCCCCCAGGTCTGCTCAGGGCTCCATGTCCACACTTATCTCTGCTGGATGATTGACAGGTCGGAGTTTATTTCCCCCGAGACGCCTTCTAACCCCTCTTGTGCTCTCATTGGACGGTCTCCCTCAGTGCTCTCATTACAGCCCTTATCTCAGTGCCCTGTTCACCAGGTTTATCTTTTTAATTATGTGGGATGGGACCTGCTGAAGAGGCTCCATGAGTGCCTATCAGTGGCCAGGTCTCCTGTGTTACAGACCTTCTTGCTATCTGCTGGTAGTCTCTCAGACACACACGCTCCTCGTGCTCCCACATGGCCGCGTCCCAGCCCCGTTCCTCGTATACAAATCAGGACCTTTGTGTTCAGGATTTGTTGACCAGAGATAAGCGCCTCCTGCCCCATCCGTCTCTGAGGGCTCCGTCCTCCTCTCCCCTCTCTGTTTACCCACATTGTTCCCCATCCCTGTCTCATTTCCTTGGCTTTCAAAGGGCGCCGGTGGGTGGGGGTGTGGGGGGGGGGCTACCTTTAAGGTCAACCTCTGCTTTTGACTCATGTTGAGACTGAGAGGGTGCCGTCCGGGCCCTGAGCTGCTCCACACTCAGAGTCAGAGCCTGTATGATGCTGGGGGACATCAAAGCAGGCAATCAGAGCTCCTACTGCCTTCCAAAAGAGGGCCACATCAGCTGTGAGCGGGGGGGTCACAGGCGGGGTTCGGGGTCAAGTGCTGCAGCAGCAGGGGGACATCCAGAGCTTTGCCCCTCTTTAGTGGGGGGGGTTCTGGGGCTGTGTGCAGGCTGCAGGCGGCCCGGGCCTCAGCACCACACAGCCCCGCGTCCAGAGTGACACCAATCATTGTCCCCTAACGGGGGCGGGAACCAGCGGGGCGGAGGTCAAATCATTTCCAATTCAGGAAGTGGGGCTTCCACCCATCAGCTCTTTGTGCCGGAGAGAAGTGAAGCGGAGCCAGACTGGAAACCTTCACCAGTTCAGCTCAGTTCAGTTCAGCTGGATCTCTGGAGCTCCAGATCCCAACAACAGCAGCTATCTGACAGCTCTCCCACCAGAGCACAGAAGAGTTATTCACAGAAGAACTACAGCTCCCAAGAGCAGCACTAGGAGACACAGGGAGGAAACAACTGCCTTTAGGGGGAACAAACCTGGAGCTCTATCTTAGAGGAAAGCTTTAAGCCTACCCTGAAATGTAGAGATGATGTCTACCATTCACCTTCCTCCTGTTTTCCCAGCTGCTGGGTTTCAGCTCTAGCTTTAGCTTTCTGAACATGCATGGGAAACTAGAACAAACCGCCCTGACAGGTAGAGCAGAACCTCCATTTTACAATCCCAGCCTCTCCACATTCCTCCTGCAGCTCCATCCGTGATTGTTGGCAGCCTGTCGGTGTATCAGAGGTGGGGGGGGGGGGTAATTGATTTGACTTTGCAGACAGTGAATCCCTGCGAGGGTTGAGGGTGAGCAAAGGAGGGGCGACCACAGAGTGTGTAATCACTGGTATTCATGACATCACAGACAATGAGCCCTCTTAATAAGTTTAATCTCCATCAGTGGGAAATAGGAACAGTCAAAGGAGGGGGGGCCGGGGAGGGAGGGGCGGCTCTTTATTACAGCTAAATTGTTTCTACGGGGGACTAGGAACAGATATTAAGCCCAGTGTTAAATCCTATAAGTGTCCCTGAACATAGCAGAACAGTGAGAGCTGGTCACAGCACTCTGACCCCCACAGGGACCCCCACATGCCCCCACAGAGGGGACCCCCACATGCCCCCACACCGGGGAGGAAACAGCAGCCTAAAAGACTTTTTAAAATAACGGATCAAAAGACAGAACCAGGCCATCTGCCTCAGCCCACTCAGCCTCTACTTATAGTCTGCTATTCAGTACATCATTATGGATTTAAAAACATTACAAGAATAAATAAAGCATTTGGAGTGAACTGATCCCCATCTGTTAAACACTAGAGCTAATCTCTGACTTCCATCACCACACAGTGACTTTAGTCCCAACATGCATTAAAATAGTTCATTATACACAGAAAGAAACTAACTGGAAGTGAAAGGGAAGCAGCAAATGCAGAAAATGTTATTTCTTTTAACTCCCTTTTCCACAACGTGCACAAGGGGACTGTAGGAAGAAAACATTCCCTTTGAACATAACAAACCTCGATCAGAACCAGAACCAGGAGAGCTGACCATCAGTCAGAGCAGCTGGGGGGAGGAGGGACCAGAGGAGGCCTCCTCCTCCACAACCTGAACCTGACAGAGCTCTGAAGCCTCCCTGAAACGGCCCTGAACTGTTGGTGCAAATACTTTTCCTCCAGAGATCTTGATGAGATGTTCCAACCAGCTTTCTGGCTAAACCCAGACAACGCAATACGAGAGCCAGTTCCATCTTCTCTGCCCTTCTCCTGGAATCTTCTTTAATATCCTGTGCTCATCTTTCTCAGTGTGTAGCAGACGCCTGAGGTGAAGATCAGGACTGGGGTTAGGGCTGATCCAGAGCAGGAGTTTGGAGACACCAGCACCTCCTTCCAGGTGACTGGTTCCTAAGCAGGACCAGGCCAGACCTCTTTCAGACCAGGAGAGTCCTGAGCGGGTGCGTGGCTCCACGTTCCAGCTGGCCTCACTTTGTGTGGACTTCAGCTAACAGGTTTCCACCTGCACTCCTTTTTCTATCACCCATAAAAGAGCTTCTGGCGTGGATGAACATCTAGATGGAGGGAAGAGGAGCAGAGCCCCCCCTGGGGGCCCCGTCTGTCCCGGCCTGCTGGGCCTCTGGCTGGATCAGAGATGGCAGCAGAGTTCAGGGAAGCTTTAGCCCCCAGCTGAAAAGCTGCTGTCACAGTTAGCCGTCTCAGATTCCGTTCCCCGCATCTCACACTTACTCACAACTAAGTGGATTACACACTGACGACCTGTGTTTGACCAGCAGCGCTTAGTCACGGAGCACTCAGCGACCCCAGGCCCAGGCATGTCATCTGTGTGGTCAGGGGGCATGTCTAATGGCATCAGCTTTTTATTTAGCATGGCACGCGTCTGCCAGCACCTATGCTAATCAGACAGGACCGGTGGGGGGGGGGGGGGGGGGGACGGGGCTGTGTCCTGCAGTCACCAGCTCACTGTCATGTCAGAGGGGAACCTGTCGGTTTGACCCGTTTGCTGGGATCATCTCGGACATTTCAACTCCAAGCCGGGGTCAAAGCCCCCGGAAACAGCAGCCCCTGTTTTCAGGGGACTGCTCACACCTGTGGAAGGAGTCCTGGATCATTTTCAGAGACATTAAGCATCAGATTGAAATTAGGCTTTTGGAAATAGCTTTGGAGAGGTAAAGAAAGAGACACGGATCGCTTCACATCCGGAGAAAAAGCAGGAGACAGTGTCCTGACGTCCTGGAAGTGTGCAAACTTCATCAGACAGACAAACTTCAGCTCTACTTAGAGTGGTGGGGGGATGGGGGGGGGGGGGGGGGGGGGTCCTCACACAGAGGACCATGACAGTGCCTTTGAATCCTCAGACCCTGGTGAGAAATCCAGCCTGACCTCCATGACCGAGTCTCTCTGGAGCTGGTGTCAGGGCAGGAAATCACCGTCTGACGCCAGTGCCATGTGTGATTAGACACAAAGAGGCTCCCAGCCGGCCTCCCACACACTCAGAGCAAGGACCGCCTCCTTCCACCGTCAGCCTGCAGGTTTCTCCTGCAGGTCACCTCCACTCTGTGCACATCAGCCCGTGTAGAGCCCTGGTTCAGGGCGTCTTCCCTCTGCCTGTTGGGCAGAGCAGGGCGGCTCTTCCTTCTGTCACACCGGGGTTTGGTGTGTGGGACAGATGAGAACACAGCTCAGATGACCAGCTGTAGGACACAGAGCATCTGTTTCTTTTTGGCTCCTTGTTCTTCTGGAGGACATTTCGGTACCACCATGCAGCCCACAGCTAGCTGTGACACAGTGAATCTCAGACTGGATCAAAGCCTCTCATTCTCTGTTGTTTCACACAGGAAATGGTACAATGGGACATCCCAGTGAGGCAAGATGAACTCCTTTTATTTTAGAAATCTTCCAAAAACCAAAAGGTTACAGTTGTTCCTTTGATGACTGACAGACGCAGCTAAAGGCTCCTTTTCCTCCAGAATCAGCTTAAACCTCATCTGCTCTGATAGCAGCAGTTTCCAGCTGCTCTTGCTCTGGATGAATCTTCTGTGTGATCCTTCTCTGAGTCTCCTGACTCCCACATGGACTCTGCTTTGGTTCCTCCACCAGCTCTGGTCCCCCAGCTGCAGGTGGACCTCTGCAGGCCTCAGATACAGCTTCCCTCTGCTTCCCTTCAGCCTTCTTCCATCAGCCTTCTGAGACTTTCTCCGGCTCTGATCCAGTTTCTGCTCCTTCAGATCTGCTTCAGTTAGCTTTTGTTTTTCAGGCAACTCTCGGGGCTTCTCTGATAGGAAATTCAACCACTAAAACTAGATTTTCTGTTCAGGAATGAGGAGGGATAAATACTATTTGACATCTTAATCAAGAAATAATAATGTTATTATTTCACTACATTTAAAAATATACAAGTAACACTAACACCTACATGTTATTGACAAACTTTATTAGGGTCAAACCCCCGGGTGCATCAGCCACGACAGAAACGTGTCTTCAGGAAGACGCTGATGCTGTTCATTCAGAAATCTGCTAAAAACAACACACATTAGAGTCTATCTGCTCCCTACCTTCTTACAGTGAGACATCCATCTCCGTCAGAGCACAGCTCCTCATGAATTCCTCTGGAGGAGGAGACGGGTACTTCTGCGCCCCCTTCTGGTCATCGCCCAATTTTACATCCACACTCACACTTTGGGCAGCAAAACTCTAAATGCACCTCAGAAAATTAGACATGTACCTCTGGAAATGATGCTGAAGAGATAAGGCACGAGACAGGCTGCCTGAGCTGGGGGAGACAGGAGGTCTTTTCTGTGCACAAAGACAGATAGAAGCACACAATCCTCTACACATAAATACATCCGGGGACTCGTTCCTGTGTTTGCTCACCTAAACAGGCTCCCACATCCTCTATCAGAACCTCAGCCGGGTCCTGCTCACTGGGCAGAAGGCCGGGGGGAGGTTTGCTGGTCTGTGGAAACTGAAGGGACATGTGGGATTACTGGATGTGTTTCCACAGAGAGCAGCTCCGCCGCACGGCCTCTGGGGCTGTGTCAGGGTAAGCTGAGGGTTTTGGTTTGGCCCCGGTGCCATGACAGAGTCTCCGTCTCACCCACTGATGTGGTCCTGCTCCTGGTTCAGACTCTGTTCATCTGGTTCTTGATCCGTCTCTCTGGGTCTGGTTCAGACTCTGTTCCTCCGTCTCCTGGGGGCCAAAACTGTGGGAGAAGAGAAAACGTGCTTTAGAATAAAAACACCAGCCCCCGTTGTCTGTTGTTTCTGGTTTGGCTGCTGTAAAGCTCTGAAGGCTGAGCTGATCAAATCGGTAGAATGGGGTGTGAGGCTGGTAGTGTGGTGGTAGTGTGTGGTTTCCCTCGTCCCCCTGCTGGAGCCGGAGCAGCAGTCTGCTCACCGCCTGATGAAAAACCAATTAGCTGCTGCTGGCAACAAAGCCTGGACTCATTTATCCCACCTGAGTGCAGCTCTCACGAATTCCCCCAGCTGCTTTGTCCGGCCTTAACTGCCTCTGCCGGCCCTTTGTGGCTCTCCCTCAGACGTGCTGACAGGGCAGACTGCTGCTGCTCCGGGATCGGCCGGGAGCCGGCTAGCTCCCGCTCTGCTCCGGTCCTGGAGCTGCGGAGGGGAGGCAGTGGAGGAGTAGCAGGCTGATTGTGATTGATGGCTTCCCATTAGCTGGACTGTTATCGCTCCGGCTGGGGGGAACGACTACTGAGTTGTAACACAACACATTACCTGAGTGTCTCTCTCAAGCCCAGCCCAGAGCCACTTAAATAAAATATAGACCCTCTCTCCGAGATCCTCATTCCCCGCTCATAGCTCTCTGAATGTGTCCCGTCAGCTGTGGTTCGCTCTGCGTTCCCGCCCAATAAACACATCGTTAGTATTCATAATAGGGGAGTCTGCGCATACTGTTTGTGTTTGCGGGGACGTCCACCCACCCGGACCAGGACCAGCACCAGGACCAGGACCAGGACCAGGACCAGCACCAGCACCAGGACCAGGACCAGGACCAGGACCAGGACCAGCACCAGGACCAGCACCAGCACCAGCACCAGGACCAGGACCAGGACCAGGACCAGCACCAGGACCAGGACTGAGGCTTTATGCTAGCCCCTTTTTCCATTTCTCTCTGCAGCTCCATGTCAGAATGACTGATTGGGAGCAGGACTCAGAGTGTCCTGCATTACCCCAACAAATGATCTGGCCCTTGCCGGCAGACCTTGGCTGGAAAGAAATCAATATTTCACCATTAAAATCTATCAGCAGAGAGTTAGAGCCGGGCTGTCAGAGGGGACAGCATTAGAGCTGACACCTCACCACACCAGTAATCAATATCTACTGGTTCACACATCATTTGGTCACCTGTTAGCAGAGATGGATGTCTCCCGGGGTAGTGATTCATGTTGTGACACCATTTAACAAGGTTTTATTCCAGCCTAGATGGTCATCCCACAGAGATGAAGCAGCGGAGTCCCACACAGAGCAGGCTCGTCCCCCGGCCTGTCCTCACTCACTGCTGTGGGCCTCTAATGGGGTTTGAGCCTGGACTTTTCCTTCCCACTGACACTCTCCGCCTGTTCTGTCTGGAGGCTGTAAGGCAGAGGACGGGGCTCTGGTTCCAAATCCATTTACAAACACAGTTCACTGTGAACTGACCTGTGCCGGACACAGAGTGGACGCCCACACGGCCATGTGGTGGAGGCAGAGCGCCTCAGGGAAAGGAGACGTGGTCATGGTGGTGTCAAATCACTCCAAATGATTAAAGGAAATCTAATAATGAGAGCTGGACACGGGCGGCACGGTGGTGTGGTGGTTAGCACTGTCGCCTCCCAGCAAGAGGGTTCTGGGTTCGAATCCCGGGGGAACCAGGGCCTTTCTGGGTGGAGTTTGCATGTTCTCCCTGTGCCTGCGTGGGTTCTCTCCGGGTTCTCCGGCTTCCTCCCACAGTCCAAAAACCTGCATGTTAGGTTGATTGGAGATTGGGGAAATTGCCCTTAGGAGTGAATGTGAGTGTGAGTGGTTGTTTGTCCTTGTATGTCCTGTGTGTGGCCCTGCGATGGACTGGCGGACTGTCCAGGGTGTACCCCCGCTGACCACTGGGATAGGCTCCAGTTCCCCCCGCGACCCCATGAGGGAATAAGCGGCATTGATAATGGATGGATGGATGGAGAGCTGGACACATCAGCAGGCAGGTTTGGCCTTATCAGTGTTCACATGATCAGACACACAAACAGAACACTGCAGTTAAAACCACCTGATTTGTTCCAATATTTACATACAATGTTACTGGGGTTTCCATAAAACAGAACATCAAAATGACATGTCCACTGCCATGTCATTTAATAAAACATGTGCATAAGAATTCACATGTTTTATTAAATCAATGGCGATTAAAGAAATGAATAATTACCCAGGACTAAAGACGGTAAAATAACATATCCACTGACCTCACCAGGCAGCACTGGGGGGTGGAGCTCTTTTATCCCTCATGTGTTTGTAACGTGTTCTGTAAAAAAAAAAAAAGACATGTCAGCAGCTTTTAGGTTTATGAGGGATGAACAGACAACGCTCAGCTCATCTTCATATAAACCCGTAAAAAAGAGAGAACAGGCTGGAAGCAGGAGCTACAAGCTGGGTCCCCATAGGTCAGAAAATTAGAAGAAGAAGAAGAAAAACCCATGAAACCAGCAGCCTCAGAGCTGGAGGGTCCTCCGGAGCACCGTCTGGAGCGCCCGAGCAGACAGCCGACCAGGAGAGCCGATCTGGAACAGTGGTGAGCATCTTAGGCCCCAGACGTGGAGCTGCGTGGGGGGGGGGATGGGGGGCCTCTCCATCCTTTGTGGTCTAAATGGAAGCGCCACACCATCCCCTCTTTCACTCGTCCAGCTGCTTGGATAATCAGACAGTAAAAGTTGCCTGAAACAAACCAAGCAGAGCAAAGGGAGTGAACACAGCTCCGGCTCTCTCCTGCTTCCTGTGTTATCCCCAGAAAATGTGGGAGAGCGCTCCACCTTGCCTTCTCACCCTCATTCTGCTAGAGGAGATAATTGCTTGTCAGGCATAAATAGAGAGATTAATGAATTCATTAGTGGTGGGAAGTTTAGCTCTTCAGAGCGGCACTTACCGCTATGACACATAACGCCTATTGTTTTACTAGCTAGTTAGCCTTGAACAATAACATTCACACAGCAAATTGCCTCTTATACTCATGTAAACCAGGCAGAAGCTGTGTTCTTATCCTGGAATTCAGAAGCAGCCCAAACAAGGGCTATTTAAATCCTGATCCTTCATCTTAATTACTTTTGTGGGAGCCTGTGTCTGTGAGAGCTGGAACAAGACAGCTCACATTAATCTGCATTAGCAACCACCCCCCCCACGCTGTGTGTGCACTTCTATGCAGCGTTGGGGACAAATACAGTCATGTACAGGAGCCAGTCCAGCCTCCCTCAATTAGAAGGCCTCACACACCAGGAAATGACAAAGGAAAAGCGTCCACTGAACCACAGCAGAGTCAGGATTCACAAAGCTGCTTCACCGTGGTTCCATTGTCTACTCTAGAGAGGATATAGAACAGTACTCTATTATCATCTACTCTGGCTGCAGCCTCGATGGATATCCAACTCCTCCCACATCCAAGTCGGCCATTTTGATTAGGTCATGTGACTAGCAGCTTTCTGAGGTGGAAACCAAACTCTACTGTCTGACCCTTACTGTCTATAACGCCGTGAGGCAGTTACGATAATGCATGTTTATTGCAAAATTCTTCTATTTGGGAAATTATTTTAATGGATACTGTCACATGGAGGTTTAAAAAAAAAAAACATCACCAAAAATATGCTGTATTGAAATTTTTCTACGCTCAATTAATTTTACAGACCGCAAACAAAGTCAGGTTGAGCCGGTTTTCTTGCCGTCGGTGAGCAGATATGGGATCCTCCTATTGGTGACCTAATCAAAATAGCAGACATGGATGTGGGCGGAGTTGGATATCCATCCTTGGCTATGCCCCGAACACCAAGTCCACTTCCCGTTCTCCACCGGGGTGGTTGCTCTTCTTTGGAGGCTCAGATGGCTGGTGGAAGGATTCAGACCTCTTATCTGAGTCGGCTTTGATAGGTCAGCTTTAGATAAAACAAAACATCAGTTTTCTGGACAGAACACAGAGGCAGTCGCAGAAAGGCCATGTCTTTATTCCACTCATTAACATTTGACAGAGCTTTCTGAACACAGCTGTCGTTCCAGAGAACCAGGACACAGCTCCTCTGAGCTTCTGCTCACACCTAAGAGAAAACACTGTTTCCAGCCCTGAACCAGCACTCTGCCACCCACAGCTCCGGCCGGTCGGGCTCAGCCAGAGGTCTGGAAATACTAGTGGACCCCCCCCCCCCACCCCCCAACACTCCCAATGTCTGAGGCTCTGCTCACCACAGGGGAGCTGGGCTGGCCTGTGGCCCTGGGTTTGGTCTCTGGTTTGGGGGGGTCTTTGTGAGGGAGCAAACTGAACGGTTCCTCCTGAGTTCATCTCATACTGTGGTCTGAGTCCAGAGCAGCTCCAAACACAGCAGATTAGGTAGGTTCAATAGAGAGTCTGGTCCACACACACTGACTAGAGAGGAGCTGAAAGGCTGCGGCTCATCTGCTGAAGCGAGCAGAAGGAGGCCGGATCAGAAGATGAGACCTGATCCCGGCGTTTGGCACCGTGGAGCCAGAGGCCGCTGGGCTCCACTGCTCATCCCTTTTCTAGCTAATGGAGCCAAACCGGGCTGGGCCCCCTGGCCCCCCGGCTCGGGGTGGGCAGCAGGGGCTGTGAAGGCTGGCGGAACACTGTCCTCCTCAGCAGAAGGCAGCCAATCAGAAGCCAGGGCTGGTTTGGCGTGGGGCGCGGTGGGCGTGGCCTGCTGGAGCTGCCGCGCCCGTCAGTCCTGGTGGCTCTTCTCCTGGAGGAATTTGTACTCGTACTGAAACGAGAGCAGAAGTTACAGGTGGCTGCCCCCCCCCCCCCCCCCACCCCGGCCCTCTGGAGGCCTCCCCATGAGCTGGAGCCCTTACCAAGGCCAGCTGCCGGCCGATGTTCCCCATGGTGATGACCCCGGCAAAGAAGATGCAGGGCAGCCAGGAGCGGATGTAGAGGAAGTCAGGAGAAGTATACCTGTGCAGGTGAAGCATCCTCAGACTTCACACTTCAGCTCATTTAGTTATGAACAATGCCTGGTGTCTCCTAAAGGTCCTAAAGCTCTGAAGTCTCTTACTTCCTGTTAGCATGTAGCATTGATGGATGCTAGCTGTGGAATGTGTGTTCTAGCTGGATGTTAACGCCTTCATGCTAAAGCCCCTGCTAGCATGTAGCACTCAGTGAAGGTAAATGTGGCGCTGGAGCTGGATGTTAAAGCCTCTTTTTGGATAAAACTGAAACATGGTGAGCTTACTGGAAGACTCCGTTGTAAACCAGGAGCTGGGTGGTGAGCGTGGCCAGCAGGGCAATGCTGACCCCCAGGCCGAAGCCACTGCGGGAGCGGTCAAACGTCCACCACAGGCCGATGGACAGCGCCGCCAGGGTGAGCGACAGCTGCACGTTGTTAGCAAAGTCCACCTTCTGAGAGCAGGGGTCAAGGAGGCACACAGGCAGCTCTGAACCCCCCCCCATTCTGGGGAGGACTTATCGTTTCATAACAAGCTAATGATAATAAACGAGTTAGAAATATAAGTTAGCATTAATATTGATAAAACAGTTCATGTGTTAAACGTGGATAAATTTGAGACTCCATTTCTTTTGGACTTCATTACCCATGATGCTCTAGGAGCAAAAAAACTTTATTAAACTATTAGGTGAGACTGGTATGTTTACCTTTCCTTTTTTATAGTTATTCACTAAAGTTCAACTAAATGAAAGTAACCTTCTCTCCTCGTCACTTTTAGTTTGAAATTAAATCAAATCAAAGCCCCCAAAACAGCTTTAAAGCCCCAAAGACTGTTCTAAAAAACACAAAAACAACTTTAAGCCCCAAAAAACAGCTTTAAAGCCCCAAAAACAGCTTTGAGATAGAGGAAGGTGCTCCCATCCTACAGAGCAGCCTGTCTGTCTTCAGAAACTCCTCCAGGTCTACTTTGGATAAAAGCATCAGTAACATAACATTTGGAGCCCC
>JABUIW010043238.1:0-10655 GCA_013363375.1 Menidia beryllina | reverse complement strand
TTTTTGTAGTTTATTTATTGATTTGATTTGATTTAATTTTGCAATGGTGCAATTAGTTGGTCAAACACGTTTACAGTTTAAACAAGGATTTATTTATTTTTTTATTTCAGGCATTGATGCACTTAAAATCTTTTCTGTTGCAGACTTAAAACACGATTTAATAAAGTTGTAAGTTTGACCATATGTCTTTCTGTTTTTCTTTTCTTTAATGTTAATAAGGATAAAATGTTATGCAGAGATGGATAGTCACGGTGGGGGGGCGCGAAAAAAAATTTTCTTGCTAGGGGGGGCGTAACAGAAAATAATTGAGAAGCACTGGACTAAGGCACAAAAAAAGACAGATTTTTTTCCTTGAACACAAATGCAGATGGAGTAGTGTTAGCACCACAGGAAGCCAGACTGAATCTGCATCGTTCCCCCAGGTCTGCTGGCTGTGCAGGATCCTTCAGGGGAAAAGCTTTATGAGGCAGTAGCAGTGATCTGATGAAAAGCCTCCCCTCTGTTTGTCCACTGCCTGTCCATGTGTGCCCGGACAGGGGCGCTGGTGGGCTCAGAGGGCCGGGTCTTTACCACATTAACTGTCAGCTTATCCTCTCCCCCCTCTCACCCACCCGCAGCCCTGAGGGAGGCCGGGGGCCAGCCCCTGCGGAGCGGCGAGATGAAGGGAGACCAGAGGGAGGAGGAGTCGTGCCGGAGCGACGGGAGCGGACTGGAGCAGATCCAGGCCTCGCTCTCCCGGGCCCAGACCTCCCAGACCTCCCAGTTCTCCCCGCAGCCCCAGAGTCCTGCAGAGGAGGGCGGCGCAGACACAGCCCAGGCAGGTGGGGACTCCCCCTCTCATCCAGGGCACCACTGGAGTGAGCGCTTCCCAGACAAAGCGCTGATTCCAGGTGTGTGTTTTTCCGATATGTGTCACAATATGATATTTCAGGAAAACTTTTTAAGAGGGTGCAAAAACTTCCAGAACGTAGGTTAAATCAGTGTTTGAACAGCAGGTGGATCTAGCTGTGGATTCTCCTGTGAAACCTGCCCTGCTGACTTCTCTGTGTATGCTGCGCCCCATTGCTGCCAGCATTAAGCTCCACCAAAACCAGGAGAGCAGAGAAGAGGCGGGCGGCTCAGGGAGGAGGCCACCCTGCTCTGGAGCTCAGAACAGGAAGGGTCGGCCATTATCTGAGCCATCGCCTTCCAGAACACACAGACCTCTACAAATGAAACCCCAACCAAAATGATTTGGAAATCGTTTTCAACCTAGATTTAGTTGAAAAGACAAATTTTATTGCTCAAACTGATAGTCGTTATTGATATCTGTATTGTTTTTGTGAATATGTACTCAATTGAATTTGATGCCTACAAGACTGTAAAAGAGTCACCATCAGTGTAGAGTCTGTACTTCTGGAAAGCGTCAGCAGACCAGACTAGGCTGGTCCCGATCCGATATCTGGATCGGACCGGCCGCCGATATTCACATCAACCTGTTTATCGGTCGGCAGGAGAAAACGCAGATCCAGCTTTTTTTTAAGTCCGATCCCACACGAGCATTAGCATTAGCATCTCCTAACCCACAGGTCTGTGTCCTGACCATAAAGTTGTTATCAGAGTAAATCCCTGTTCAACATGAGTCTGACAACTAAGTAAGTAGATAGATAACTTAAAAGTTTAATACATGCTCTGATGGGCCGGGATCGGATTGGAAGTGAAAAAAGCTGGATCAGGGCATCCCTAGACCAGATGCCTTCTCCACATTTAGCTAATCGTCAGCGGGTAAAAGCTAAAAAGCTGAAGAGCAGAGTAGATTATGCATCTTTGTTCACTACAAAAGTCAACAGGGGACAATACACAGAGACACGGAGCTAAAACAGGAAGCATCACGGCACAAGATGAGGAGATTTGCAGCCATGACTCACACATAGCTCACATAGAACAAACCCTGTATGGTGGGTTGAAAAAGCTCCACATGGATGTGATCTGTACTGAGATGTGTGGAGTTAACGGAGTACCTTTGCTGTTCCAGGGCAACCCTTTGGCGGCCCCCCCCTACATCTGCTCCCTGTGCGGAACCTTCTGCCCCGACTCTGCGTTCCTGCAGGAGCACGTCAAGCTGATCCACCCGGACTCCGGTGCTGGCCCCGCCCTGAAGGCCCAGCCCTCCAGCTCCTCCGACGGGGCCCCCGGGGGGGCGGGGGGGGAGCCGGGCCAGGAGGCTCCGGGCGGGGGGCCCGACAAACGAGAGATCAAGACCGAGGGGGGGTACAAGTGCGGGGACTGCGGGCGCCACTTCAACTACCTGGGCAACCTGCGGCAGCACCAGCGCATCCACACGGGCGAGAAGCCCTTCGCCTGCCCCGAGTGCGGCGAGCGCTTCCGCCACGCCGCCCGCCTCAAGAGCCACCGGCTGGTGCACAGCGGCGCGCAGAGCCCCTTCCCCTGCCCGCAGTGCGGCAAGGGCTTCTCCGTGCTGTCCGGACTCAAGCGCCACCAGCGCGTGCACACCGGGGAGAGCCCCTACGCCTGCCCCCAGTGCGGCCGCCGCTTCAAGGAGCTGGGCAACCTCTACACGCACCAGAGGATCCACAGCGGGGCCACGCCCTACTGCTGCCAGCACTGCGGCCGCAGCTTCCGCCACCTGGGCACCTACAAGAGCCACCGCTGCAACCCGGCGCAGTGACCCCCCCGCTGACCCGCCGGGCCACG
Organism: Menidia beryllina; assembly: GCA_013363375.1. Classification (NCBI taxonomy): domain Eukaryota; kingdom Metazoa; phylum Chordata; class Actinopteri; order Atheriniformes; family Atherinopsidae; genus Menidia; species Menidia beryllina. Next base: position 7,961 of record JABUIW010043238.1, on the reverse strand, counting down.
CCTTCTGGAGCTACACTGCGTTTGAATCAGCCCCCACTCTGTACTGCAGACTCTCACCCTCATGCTCTCTGTCCTTAAAGCTGACTGAGGTATTTTCTCCACCCTGACAGTTGTGACTCAGTTTGAGCAGACGTGAAAGCGCACAAAGCACCACTGCTGGATTCTGGACGTTATGACATACGGTAGTAATCACAGTTTCACCATCTTTGTAAGGTTGAGAAGTGTTTGTAAAATGTACAGATCTGCTCCTCGTGTACTGCCAGTCTGTGAAGTCTCATGGAAACCTGAGTGATGTGTGAGTGATGAACCTGGGCTCTGTGAGCACAGGGAGGAGTGCACGTGGAGTCCAGCTGTGGTCAGTGCACCCCACGGCTTAGATCAGTGCTGACCAGTCTAACTCAGTGTTTTTCAACCTTTTCTGAGCCAAGGTACAGTTTTTCATTGAAAAAATCTCGAGGCACACCACCAACCAAAAATGTCAAACAGATCTATATCCGCCTATAGTAACACTATAGTTATTCTTATCTTATCTTAAGTGTCTTGAATAGGAATCAAATAAACACCAAAATGTATTTTTATCATATTTTATATTTCTTCTTTCACATTGCACTTAACATGTCCACTTCAATATACAAAATTATATACAAAATCTAGTCATAAGGAATTATTACATGATTACTCCACCGGTCACTAGTACAGCACACACACTCAAAACTGGCATATTATTTGCAGAAAATTAATTCCTTATCAAATTTTTTTTTTAAACTAATTAGGTGAAATAGGATGATTCTCTACGGCACACCTGACCATCACTAACGGCACACTAGTGTACCGAGGACCAGGGGTTGAAAAACACTGTTCTAAAGAGCATCACCTGTGATATGTACAATAAACTGCTAGTCCCAGGGGTGAGCGCTGTAGCAGCTGGTGTCGGGGGTTAACCCCGGGCTTTATCCTCAGCTCACACTCACAACAACAACACAACGGTTTGGCATGCAAACACACAAAGTCACAACTACTCATAGGTCAGAGCAGTGCCAGGAGGAGCCTTCTTCTCTGGAAGAGTCCGTTTGAAAAATGAGTGATGCGGGTGCTGTTTTTAAACTGAGAACTGCAGCACACTGGTCAGGGGCACTCCTGGGCTCTCTGGCTTCAGGGCAACCCAAAACCCGTCAACCCAAAACTATGGCCCATAAAAGCATTGTGCGTGTGCGTGTGTTTCCGGGTTTCCTCTGGTCCCACAGCACCCTGATGAGAAAGGCTTTAAACCTGTTTGAAAGTAGTCATCTGCAGGTTGAGCTACTAAACTGCAAAGCTGTGCTGTGACGGGCAGCTTCCAGTTTCCCACCCTTACAGCCCAGGCCAGAGGTCCCAGTCCTCAGCTCCTCATTACAGACGGCCCGAGTCGTGAGCAGCACGTGCAGCTCTCTAAGGCGAGGACGGATTAAATGGAAGGTAAAACTAAATGGAACAAGAGTTGAAAGGGGAAGGGGGTAGGAAAGTGTCCCTGCACTGAGATGAACGAGCTGACCGGAGGGGCAGAAACCTCCGATGGAGGTCCTCTGGAAGCCAGAAAAGACGAGGTTAGGGCAACTGGCACCAACCCCCCCCCTGAGGGGAGAGAGACAGGATCAGGCCGCCTGGTGGGGAGCTCAGCTGGTAAGAAGCCCACTAGAGCGGAGTGGAGTCCACCCGGAGTGGGGTTGAATACATTTGCATTCCACTCATCAGCCTCCGCTCACTGAGAACGAGCTGAGGCTGATGAGGGGAATACAAATGTACTCTATCCCCAAAAAGCCACACAACCAAAGCCAACCTGCTGAAAGCTAACCCAAGACCTGGACTCAGAGAAACCCCATACAGGTAGAGTTAACGAAGGCTCACACACATAGAGCACAGGTGTGTGTAGGGGCGGTCACTGAGTGACACGGCCACCACCGGTCAGCAGAGTCCTGCACAGGAAGGAGGGGGGGCTGGTGCAGAAGACAGGAATGGAGGAAAGACACCAGAATAAAAGACAGAACAGAAATAAATGTTGTCAGTGTTGTCAACTCAGCTGAATCTTTGTGATTCTACAGAGTGATGATATCCAGAATTATATGATAAGAAATTAGTACTGACCATCAAAGTGTGTACATGACGCTAGAAAAATTAAATATCTTATTTGTACTTCCAAAATCAGGCTTTTTAAACATGCTCATAACCCACCCAGATGTTGTTGTTGGGGATCAAATCACTATTATCCCACCTGTCAGAACAATGAGGATACTTGGATTTCAGAAATCTTTCAAAACCTGATTAAGATAAAAAATGTCAGTTACTTATTTGGTAATAAAAAGTGTGAAATGATTAAAAAGTCCTTTTCTACTTATAATTTTTGTATTTTGTACAACACTTACTGCAGTGACATCCCATGTGGCCTCAGTCTGCTGGAGCCTCCACATGCACAGCACACACATGCACACACACACGCCCCTCCTGAAATCCCCTCTGTGGAGTGTTTTGGGGTCTGATTTGAAGCGTACCGGTGACCGGAGCACCTGCTCGGGGACTGAAACCCCTCCCTGCCCCGGTCCGTTTGTGGCCTTTATGGTTCCATCCGTTATCTGTACCTGTTGCTCCCAGTGGGGTTTATATCTGTGGCAGAAAATTACAATCGGCAAATGGGTTGACAGGGACGTGTGTTTATACGTGTAATGGGGATATATCTATCATTGCCTTTTTTTCTGCCATATACATTCAGAGAACCAAATGCCAAAATATAACTTTACTAAGTTAGAAACTACTGATAATCTACTGTAGGTGACATTTTCCAAAAAAGTTTGATATTTGACATGGAGGTGGGGACCAGCAGTGCTTCTACATTAAAGTGTAACTTTACATTTTTCTGGTTTCCTTTTTTTGCCCGTTGTAATTAAACATTTATCACCACTTAAAAGTAAAAAGTGAGAGCTATCCTTACAGATTTGTCATTGCCAGCAGAGCAAAGGAGAAACACACCCATCCCTTTCAATCAGGACCCACCAAAAAGCCCAGTGTGGAGGAGCTCTTCACCCAGGTGGAGAGGGGGATGAAAAGACCTCGAACCATTTAATGAACCAGGCATTGCGAGTGTCCACAAACCTAGCAAAGTAGTCGTGAGGAAGGGCTACAGGTCAAATCAAGGTTTAGGTTTCACACACAGTAATAAGTGGTACAACAGCCACAGTATTGATAGCAAAAAGGTTAAAAAAATACATTTATGCTTAAAAATGACATTTTAAGATGTGAAAGGAATAAGAAAACTACATCTAAAGTGTCTATAGCTATGAGTTCATCTTACTTAGCTTGTGGCCTGGATTGTTCAGCTGGTGAACATCCTACTCAGCACTTTTTTGCTGAGTGTACTGTTTTACAAAAAATAATGTCTGTAAACATACTCCCTCTAAACACATTTTAGCTATGTAATGATAAAATTAGAATGTGCAATGACTTATTTCTAAATGTCATCCTTTTAATATAAAAAGCTACAATAACCATTTAATGAGACACAGTGATTCAGATTGTTAATTTCTAAAGAAACCATTGTTAATAAGCTCACCCCCCTCCTGGCTGAAGAGAATAATTACTTATTTATGCAAGTACATGTCTTTTGCCTTTGCTTAATTATATTATCATGGCTGAGAATCAAGGCCCGAATCAGCTCCGCCCTAAGGCAATAGGAAGATACTACAAGTTACCTAAGCTGAACTTTACAACACCGGATGATTCATAGTTTGTCTTTGACCTGGGGAGCTTTGCCGTCCTGGTCACATCGACCCACATAAGGCCGGCCATGTGTTTTGGATCTGCTGCTCCTTCCCGGTCCTGTTAGGGCCCATCTGCTTCCATTCTGAATCAGCAGAGATGCAGGACCCCACCCAGACAGAGAAGACGTGGCCTTCCCTCACGGACTGACTGAGGAGGTTACTGGATAAAAATCACTGGACAGGGGAAACGCCGTGCACTTCAAAACGCAGATGAATAAACAGCAACGCACCACATCTCACTGCACAGGAACGAAACGCACAAGTAGGCCGCAGCTGACATCGATCCCAGCAGAATGACACCGTAAGGGCACAGAGGCCACCAGAGGACGCTTTAAAACCAGATGTGCATTCTTTACACGGGGGGGGTTCGCTCTAACCTGGGCATGTCAAACTCAGACTTTCTGTTCTCAGGTGGGCCGGATCAGTAAAAGAATGTCAACTCCAAATATTTAGCTTTGTTTTTCAGTACTATGTTTTGTCATTCAGCCTACATTTGTGGCCTACCCTACATATTATAATTATAGATGACAAGGGATCTTTTCTGAGCACAACACATTTATTCAACAAACAATGGAAAAAATGATTTTCATGTTTGGGTATGGATGTGTTAACAACTGGTTTATTTTAACAGTTTTACACCTGAACCAACTCACCACATTAACAAACTCCAGTGGGAGCTATGAAAAAAATATTTTCGCCTTAATTGTCATACTGCTTTGAAATAAATAAAAAAAGTGCAGTGCATGGGCAATAAGATTAGACTACGTCAGATCAAACTACTAGGTTGGGCCTACTGAAGCTGAGAACATACTGCACAATATCATTGTCTTTAATATGAAACCAGATGAATCTTATTTTTAATTATCTGTATTCACCACTGCAAACAAATTTCGTGTCATCCCACTTTTTTTACACGTGAGCTCTTTTACACATTTACTGCCCTCTAGCGGCCGGGGAGAGCATTTGGTTTGTATTTATTCTTTAAAAATCACAATTTTTGATAAAAATGAGCTAGAGACTCGCTTATTTTTTGACATACTCAGAAATGTATGCCGGGCCGGATTAAATCATCCAACGGGCGGGGTCCGGCCCGCGGGCCGTATGTTTGACATGCCTGCTCTAGTATCATTATCATTAGTCAACATGAGTCTATGCTTTTAATCTAATGAGGGAAAACACAGATTTCTGAATCTTTCTGAATGTTCAGAGCTGTGTTTTTCCTCCACCTACAAGCATGCATGGAATAGTGTAGAAACCAGGAGCCTGAGAGCCCAGTGCATTTGCTCTCTGGCTGTGGGGTTTAATAATGTGTTCACTGGGTGTTATGCAGGTGTGCTCTGTATGGAAGCTCACAGCTTCTGAAGTTTTAGATCCACCCAATAAAAAAGGAGTAACCTGACCTGACCAAAGAAAAAGGGGATATTCTGGAGTGAACAGGACGGCTGGTGGAGGAATATTATACTGATGAGAAACAAGAGTTTAATGATGAGACACAAACATCCAGACCTGTCCAGCTCCATGTTTGTCTCTGAGGAGCTCTGAGGGAAACGTTCATTAGGATTTTTACATGTTTTAAAGTCACGGCTCACTGTGACCAAACACAAATCTGCTTTATCAGTTTAGCCAATCGATTAAAAAACCCAAACAGAAATGGGGGTGAAGGGCTCATCAGATCAGGTTTAAAGCTCAGACTGCAGGAACAGCCCTCAGCCCTCATGTTTTCTGGAAGTCTTTATCTCTGGTTGGCAGCAGCTTTTGGTTTTCAGCTTTAAGAACTGAGAGTGAATGAGTCATTTCCTTAGTCTGCAGACTGCTGGCGTGTTGTTCTGCTGTAACTTGATCCACACAGACACGCCTGTACAGGTAGAACTGGTTTCCGCATTCTAACGTTCATGAACTTGACGGAGGCGACGTTTTCCTCTCAGGCCAAGCAGAATATGAAGGTAAATGATCAGTTTTTGTTCCTTTAATATGTTTAACTGGCTAAAATGAGCTGTTTTAAACAGAAATCTGCATTAAATGGTCCGTTCCAGAGTTTATTAGACAAACTGCAGCTCAGCTGAACTGAAGCAGAAGTGAATCCTCCATTTTGTGAGACATCTGGTTTCCTGACGCAGAATTTACTGGAACAATAGAAAATTAAAACACAGACACAATACGATGTAGATTAAGTCATATATATTCATTGTATTCTACATTTACTTTAGCCGTTAAACTAATTAATTGGCGAAATAAAATGCAGATTTGTCCTCCAGACTAAAAGCTGAGAGTTTAACTTTTTATCAAACTATGCTTAATAAAAACCTTGTCCTGAACATGTAAAACCAGCGGAATGTTTCTTAAGAAGCTCTGTGGAAAGCCTTCGTTCTGCTTTTTGTATTCTAAGTCTGACACAGCTCTTTGTGAGCGAACACAAACCCGTTGAATGGGTTTAGTCAGTAAAAACTGCCTTTATTTAAAATAAAGTCAAATGAAGGACCTCTTTCCTGTTAGAGGAAATGAGTCATTCAGTTGGTAAATGAGCTGCTGCTGTGTTATCCTGCTGCTACAGGATCCACAAACACTCCTTTACAGGCTCCCTTCGTTTTTCTAAGACTTTCTGGAGGAAAAACGCTTGGGCCTATTTCCCCGTAAAATAACTTCCGTCTTCTCTCTTCTGCATTCCTTCTCTAAACCCCGCCCTCCCTCTACTCTGATAGGCTGACAGAACTCAATCGTTTACGTTTGAGTGACACCTGTGTGAGCCAATAGCTATGCAGCATGTCAGACATCTGGAACAGGGGCATAGACATACACAGGTAGACCCGCGTTGAGCAGGTTGGTCCGTTGCTAGGATACGGCAGCGCCTCTGCCCTCTAGGACGTGACATAACTGTCGTAAACTAATAAAGAAAACGGACTGAACTCCATAAAACGCCTTTCTACAGAATGATTTAAGTTACTGCACCTTATTCACACACACACTGAATGTTTAGGATATAAGCACCAAAACAGCGTCTGGACGTTAATACTGATTAATACTAATAGTGTTTTCAGCTACTAATGTGTGTAACTCTGTTACTGTAATATAGATATTGAAATTTAACGTGTAGTCTGTGTCCATAATAACCAGATAACCAGATCCTGAAAAGTAGATGTGACCTGAGGGTTTTCTGGATAAAGAGCACTAACATTTACATTTTCTTTTTTTTTTTCCCTTGTCGTGTTTGGCATTATGGCAACAGAATTGTAATCTGAGTGCCGTGCTCTGCCCGACACTTTTGCTTTGCCAAGGGAGGCATGTCAGGGTGAGAACCCTCCCTTGATCATCCAATACTGCTTTATTATTTATTTAGGATTAATTTTTGTTACATAAGTAATATGGCTAATGCTAACAGCAGCACAGGCAGGCCCGGGGAAAGTGGACCCAGAACCAGAGCCAATCAGAACCCCAAACACTCCAATCGGACACACACCAGACAAAACACAAAAACAAACAGAAAACAAACAGAACAAAAAAAACACAAAAAATTCCCAACCGCTACACATACACACCTCTCACACTTCCGCAGCAGATAATGCTCTTACATTATCTATTTATTTAAATAAATAAATAGATAAATAAAATAAAAAAATATATATATATACACATAAACATTTACATTTAACGTAGAGAGGCTCTGCCTCACCTGTTTTTAGGGGGAGCAGCTCTGATGATGGGGGTACAGCATCAGACACCAAACTACCTCGTACATCTCAGGACGGCCTTTGGAGAAGTTGGCCAACAACAAGCCCTGAGATTAAAACCGGTTCACTGTCTGATTCATGGTAAAGTAGATGTCTATAGGATGTGAGATGATCCTGAACAGAACCAAACCAGAGTAAGGCTGAAGTAACATTAGTGTGAGCAGGGTGCTCCAGCTGTGGGCCCTGAACACACCGTCTGGTTCATGTCTTTTCTTCTCTTTTCTCAGAGTGACTGAAGGCCAGAAGATGGACAGAGCAGAGTCTGAGGCTCTGAACAGGGACCGGCCCAGACCTCCAGACCTCAGAGCTGGTCCGGGTCCATCAGACACAGAGTAAGAGAGCTGCTCATGAAGGGCTCAGGGTCTGATCTGAGGTGGAACATCTAAAGGTGTTTATGACCTGCCAGCTGAGGCTGTTTCTGCTTTAGATGGGTTTGATAATCCCCCAC
>JABUIW010043236.1:0-11815 GCA_013363375.1 Menidia beryllina | reverse complement strand
ATGCTGGATTCAAGCCAGCAGTCATTCTTTAGTCTGTAATACCTGGATACATAGGGATGTTGGAGGGCTTGTTCTGCTGTCAGCCGCTTGTCTGGGTTGAAAACTAACAAACCACTGAGCAGGTCGAGAGCATCACGAGGGACGGATGGTTGGAGGAGATCCTCCAAAGGCACCTGTGGTCTGGAAAAGGAAAAAAACAGCCTGATCCAGAGTGTAACATACCCAGTAAAGCTAACCGAGGGCTCAGACGACTCGGACGACTGGGATGGTTGATTCTGTGAACATTTAAAGTTCAGTTCATCAACACATCTTTTGCTGAGTGGTCTGTTAATGCTGCTGTTGCTGTGTTTCCAATTTTGATCCATTACGTCACAGGAGTGATCACTGCATCTGCGTCCTAAGCATTTAATCAAGCTCACCTCCACTTTCCCTCTCTGATAATAGTCTCCCCAGTGGAGGGAAGGAAATTAGTTTGCGTCATTTGCAAAACTAACAACAAGGAACAGTGTTTGTACATAAGTACTCGTATATATCTGTGTATATATCTGTGTATATATATGTGTGTATATATATGTGCCTGCCTTTTACCAAACACTTACTTCAGCAGCATTCTTTGAATGACAGAAGATCCATATTCAGACCTGATGGCGAGGATGTCTGTAAATGCAGAAGCATCGAATCAATCCAAACTAAAGGAAAAGCCCGGGGAACTGGAACAGATCTAACGCTGACCCCGGGAATCACCTTCTGGGCTGGGATGAGGGATGGCACTCATTATCTTCTCTATCTGGTTGATGGTAGATGTTCCAGGAAACAGGGCTTTCCCCAACAGCATCTCTCCCAGAATACAACCAAGACTCCACATGTCCACACCTTTAGTGTACCTTTTAACAAGACATTCATTCATTCATCGGCTATTACACTTTGACGCACTGTGGCTTTTGACTTAAGAAATCTGACCCTTTGGAGGACCAGTGTGAAGCATTTAGTGGCATCCAGTGGTTGTGCTTGCAGCCAAAACTGGCTGAACATGTCTCCCTTTTCAGGTTTTTGGGAAGATCTATGGTGGTCAAAGCCATTCATAAAAAATGCAACAGGCCATCTTAGATTTCACACTATGAAAACACATTTCTGCTGATAGAAGCCTTTAAATCCAACACACCGGTCCGACACGCGGGATTATCCCTGTTCGGTGTGACGGAAAAACAAGCAGCAACGAGATGCCATCCACATAATGTCAACAGACGGTGAGTACAGCTGATACCTGGAGGATCCCAGCAGGATCTCGGGGGCCCGGTACCACCTCGTGGCCACATACTCTGTTAGTGCTGGATTCCCACTGTCTTCTTGGATCTGGTTGATCGACCTGGCCAAACCAAAGTCGCACAGCTTGACGACGCAGTCGGTGTCCAGGAGCACGTTGGACGGCTGGGGACAGACGACAGGCAGCAAAGTCCGTCACACAGACAAAGAAACATTTTCATTTTCTCGGGGGATGAAACAGGACAGACAGAAAAACAAAACAGGATGTTTATTTCCAAATGCTCCCCACCTTTTGGTCCCTGTGGATGACATTTCCTGAATGTAGGTATTTGTTTGCTTTGAGGAGCTGGTACATCACATAGCGTTTGTGGATGTCTTTTAAGAGGGAGCCCTTCTTTATCACAGCGTGCAGGTCCGTATCTGGGAGGTGAGAAAGTGTTCATCAACAATCTGAGCAGAGTCCAACACAAATCACAGGGACAAGTGTTCTACATGTCAGACATTTGGTTCTGGTTTTGGTTAGACTTCCTTTATTGTCATTGCACAAAAAACACAAGGTGAATCTTGACAATGAAATGTCGATTACTTGGCTACAAGTGTAACAGAGCTAAGACCTTATTCCTACACAATAAATATGTTTTCTATAACTAAGAGCTAAGAGCTAGCCATATACAGGGTAAAGAAGTATGTATATACATGTATATACAAAATGCATAAACATAAACATAAACATATATATTGCACTGAGTTGCAAAAAGAAACATCAATGAATATTGCACTGAGTTATTGCAAAAAGACAACATTAAGTTGAGGACAAAACTAAACTAAGGTGCGTGTATTGTCCATGTCAATGGCGGACGCTTTTTAGTGTGTGTGTGGGGATGGAGGAGTGTTATGTGGCGTTAAGCAGTCCCAGGGGGAAGAAACTATTTAGTAGTCTGGTCGTTCTGCAGAAGATGCTGCCGGACGCCGGGGGGGGGAAAACAGTCCATGGTCGGCGCGGGTGGGGAACTGAACGGTTCACACATGCACTTCTAATATCTAACACAGGAACTTGACTGGAACAGAAATGGAGTCCTGCTCTGATGCTGCAGTTCAGTGAGACATTCAGGTGCCGGGGGTGTGTGTGTGTGTGAGTTTGTGTGTGGGGCGGGGGGGGGACCCGGTGGCCTCTGTGCTCAGCAGTATTACGCAGCCATCCAGCCAAGGAGAGCAAAAGCTCTCTCACACAGCACTTGCGTAAGCAGCTTTTCAGAGTGGAGCCAAAGGGGTCAGGCCCACTGCAGCCAGACTGCCGACACTCACCCATGTACTCAAACACCAGGTAGATGTCTTTATCGTTCTGTGCCCGGATGACATCCAGGAGCTTGACGATGTTGGGGTGATCTCCAAACTCCTGCACAGCGAGTGAGAGTTTCAAACACAGAAACTACACAAAACACACACAGCTACCGTGTGACGGGTAATACAACAAGGACGCGCAAATACAAAGGTTTTATCATCTTAAACTGTTTGACCAGAGGTCTGGCTATTTACTTGGAAATGAAAACGGCTGATGGGAGAGCAGTGGAACAAATGAGTAACGCGTCGATGTAGGTCAGCAGATAAGGAATAACAGTGATTCAATGAAGGGGGCATAAGCACTTGGACATACAGAGGCCCAGCAGACGGTTCCCAAAGGCAGTAATTTACCAATAAAGGACCACATAGTTCAGTTGGTTAGGCTGAGACAGTGTTGTCAGGGGAGGCTGATCAGTAATAGGTATTGATCAGTTCAAGCCTTTTCAAGAATCTTACCTGAAGGAACATGACCTCTCTGAATGTTCTCTGTAAAAAAAAAAAAGAAACAAGTAAACATTATAATCAAGATGTGAGTTTGAAAAGAAACATGCAGCCATGAACAAGAATAACCTGAAGCCTTAGATTCAAATTAACCATTAGCCAGCTTCCTGTTGAAGGTGAAGGAAGAAATCCAGAAAAATGACTGTGAATGAATGTCTGTTGACATGAAAAACTTCTTTTTCTTTCCTCATCTAGGTCACTTTCATTTCTCTGGCAGCACTGCGGCACCGGATACATACCTGAGCGTCGGTCCTGTTTCGAAAAGCATCAAAGATCTTTTTCACGGCCACGGTCTCCCCCGTCTGCCGGTCAGTGGCTTTCCACACAATGCCGTAAGCCTGAAGAAGATAGAAGGCCACATTTCATCAGGATTTAATTTGATCATGAAGTTATATGGACAAATAGGACAATAAGGAAGTGGAACAGGCCCAAGAGCAAAGAAATAATTAATTAAATTAAATATAAAGATTAATCAGGAGTACTGACATTAGTACTGGCTAAGACATGCATCCAAAATATATAACCCAAAAAGAATTTTAAAAATCTCACATGATAGTTAACGTGTTGTGCTCTGATACTTTCCTCTGGCAGGAATAAGTGAACTTTATGGACGGAGTTAGCCGTCCATAAACCTGACACGAAAGCCAAACAATGACACCCAAAGACAAACAAAGGGACTCTGGATGAGTCACGTGTTTAAAGACACTTCAGTTGCTTTCCAACTCGGTTGTTTTCTGGTTACTGTTTCTTTTTTGTTTGGTTGTTGTGTCTGATGATGACTTCAGCTCCTGTGTCAGGCAGGTAGCTGTCGTAGTTGGGAAATCAGGCGTAACAAAGTCAAGAGTAAGGCAAGGAGTCAGAGGACACGTATTGTGGAGAGGCCAGTGGATCAAGTTCACAATGTGCTGGAGACTTTTTGGGTCAGACAAACCCTCACTCTAGAAAACAAAAAATGATGTACTGCCACTTTTTGTAACTTTAAAAGAATTTAGTCCCTTCCAAATGACACTTCCCTATGCTTTTTGGTCCCTTTGAGCAAAAAAACGCAGTGGAACAGGTTGAATAGGTTGAATATGTGTGTAACATGAGTCACAGGCACATGGAGGTAAGTCCAGATGACGCGTGCAGGCGGCGGTTTCCAGCTGGTGGACTGAAACAGGGCTAAATCTCTGTGGACAGCCTGTGGAAAGGTCCCAGGTGCAGGCCTGTGGCAACGAGCTGTTACCAGCAGGGAGAAAACACAAGAGCTGGACCGCAAAGGGCCCTGACACATCAGCTGACCTGTAAGGAAAGAGTTTGTCCTGCCAAAATAAACAAAGCTCTCGCTTACAACACTGGCCTCCACAGAGCACCTTAAGACTGAAGAATGTGGGGAATTTTCTGAATGCAGAGGCAACTTAACTGGTGAGAGGAATAAAGGTAAACCTCTGAACAGATAGGTTTAAGGCACGAAAAAAACTGTTTTGTAAAAGCAAAAGATCATAAAGTGCAATGAAGCGTTTCTTCTCTGATTGGTGAAAGTTATATTTAATTTCCAGTGAATAAATAAAATACACATAATCACAATCAGACTGGTACTCACCCCTTTGCCAAGTCTCTTCTTGATTTCATATTTGAGAGAAATGTGGTCCTCCACCTCTGAGATGTTTGCTGATTCATATTTTTTGCTCATTTTATAGTTCACTTTGCTCCTCTGCTCATGCACAGAGCATCACCGCACTCCTGGTTTTTCCCCAACAAAAAAAAAATCCCCAAATGGCTCAAAAAGAGGCGTTGAAAGACGTCCGGTGAAGCTGCAAGATCCGAATAGTTTCGACACAACAATTGCACAACTATATCGTGTGTATTATTAACTCAGCAGGTGTCTGGGGGTTTACCTGGCGACCCCTCAGGTGAGCTGTGGTCAGTCCGGTCCACCTGCTTCTGTGGGTCAGTGTTTCTCGGGCGCCGGTTTAGTGTTCATGTCTAGTTGGTGGCTGGAAATGACTGAAAGTCAACTCTCCATTCTCCGCACTCCGCGTCCTGTGGTGCCTCTGAAGGGCCGTTGAGTTTTGTCGCTGTTGGTCGCCCTGGCAACGCACGCGGGGCTGCCCCGTTCTTAAAGGGGCCGCGGAGGAAAACCCGTCCTTCCGCCTGTTGTCATGGAGACGACGCTGTGGATTACGTATGAGGCTCCGAGCATCGGCCCCCCAGATTCCGGGAATCACTGGACAGATGCCATATTTCAGGAATATCAGAGTAAATATGTCACCAAAGTATAGAAGCAGTTAAAGATGGCCCATTTAAGGCCTTCGATAACTGATGACTCATGCTGAGTATTACTTCCCAAAGTCGCCTAAAGACAAGCAAGATATGTTTCCAATTTGAACTTTTTTTTGGTCAAACACATGCCATGACCCCAGGTCATTCCCGCTCCAGGCCTCTGGTCCACATCTGGCCTGTTAGGCTCTGTAAGTTAGCTTTAAGGAGCAAAAGTAGCTCATGTCAAACCCAAATGTGTCTTCTAACTGGGGAAGATTCAGCAATAGCTAAATATGATTTATGATACTCAAACAATAATATCTGAATTCACTTTTTAATCCCATCCCAAGTTTAAAGGTTGATCTCTGGATTAAACCGATGCATAGAAAAGCTCCATCATTTCAAATAAAACAGTTATTATACAATCAAACTCTCCATAAATCCTAAAGACCAAATAAATAAAATATTCATTAATTCATTCATAAGGTCTTATTCACACACACACAACACAAAAGATGATTAGTTGTAGATTTGTTTATTCATTTCTACAAAGGTGTTACATGCTTTCATTTAAAAGGCAACACTATTATTTACAATGATACATTTTAATAAATATGTTTTCCCTAAAGGTGTTTGGAGGTTGGATCATGTTCAGCAAGCAGAAAAGAGGCAGTTTGTCCCCCCTGAACTTTGCCCACTCACAATGTGGCCAAACCCTTCCTTCTAAAAGTAATTTGGATTAAACTTGTTAACAAAGTACACTGAGAGGAAAACAACTGATCAACATAAAGTGTTTCTTCAACCTTATCTTCAAAATTGCTTTTCAATGGAAGTGGAGTCGAATCAACTTGGAGTCCAAGTACCATTATTTCAGCTGGGATTCGACAGAGAAGATGAACTGTGGCCTGTCATGTTCTTGTCCTCTATTTATTGACAATATCACAGGATACTACAGTAAAAATCTATGTGATAGGAAACATAAGAAACAGAATGAAAATGGATGACAAATGTGGGATACAGGTGGAATAATACAAAGACTTTGGCTGTGCACCTTCTCCAGATATGCAGACTTTAAAATGCTTCTTTGTGCTCTGCCAAACTTAGTTATAAAATTAGATCTTATCTGATGCTACAATACAAAGTTAGGAGTAAACTGCTCTGTCAAGGCCAGAATAGAGAGCCAAAAAGTATTTTTCCCCCAGATTTGTGTATAAAAAAGGCCAGAGGAGCAGCTTAAAGGAGGAGTTCACAGAGCAAAAGCTGCAGGCAGCATGATGTACTCGAGAGAGCAGGAGCAGTGTAAAAGGTGTGCAGCTCCAGCTGTACACAACTCGACCGACAAACACAGGAAGTTCACGTACAGTGAAAGACGAAAGAACTGGGGGGGGGGGGAAATGAGATGAAAACAAACCCACACATAAATCTATTCCCTCCCAGAACAATAAAGAAAAAATGAGCCACTTAATTCTAATTTAGCTGGTGTCGGAGTTCCAAACGAAGAGATCGATGACATCCGGGAGCTCTAAGAGGAATGGAGGAAGCGGTTGAAGGCGTTGTAGGCCGACTCCAGATCAAAAAGCATCTGGCGAACCTGATTGTCGTCCAGTTCATCTGAGGCAGACATGCTGCTCAGGGTGGTTAACCTGAAAACATCCCCACAGAAAACACGCTTTCAATAAGGCCTCTTTCCTCAGTATTTACTCACTTTAGAAACTAAATATGAAAAGAAACGTGCACTTTTATGATTACACCATCTGATTAAAACCCTCGTGATGACTTACCAAAGGCTGACTTTGTCTTTAGCCTCCGAGTCTGGAGGCATGTTGCTCATTCTGTTCATGGTTTCCATCAGTTCTCTAAGGTCTGGCTGGATCTGAGTCGACACGAAATAATCAGTGTGAGAGCTAATATGCACGTATTTGGAACATTTTAAGAATAACACTACATTTACCTCATCCATGGCCCTGATCTCCAGTCTCAGCTTGTCCATCACAGTGATGAAGAGCTGAGGATCAAAGAGGGTGAGAGAAAATTATTATCTTTGTGATAAGTTAAAGTCTTGTTTCCCAACTGTCAGATATTTAAATCGTTTCCTGGAAACTGAATGCCCATTTCGAGCTTCTCAAAGTAAGATAAAAAGTTGTTGTGGAACACAAATGGCAATATCCCCACTGAGTTCTGCATGAGAAAACCTCTGTAAACTGAAAAATGTAGTTAAAGTTGAAACACTTAACCTTTTCCTTACTGGCACATGGCCATAACTCTCCCGTTTAAAGTAACTGAATGAATTGTTTGATTAAAAAGGTGCAGAGAGGACATACAGAAACTATATCTGCAATGCAGCGGTTCAGGTTGCCCTTGTCATCCTTGATGGTGATTGGCCGATCCTCTTTAATCCTTTCCATGGCCAGCGGGCAGTCAAGCTAGGAAACAAAATAAAATAAGTAGGAACATAAAAAAAACTATTAATCAAATGACATCAATTTGGAAGGAAGTAAATCAAAGCAAAGGAGCCCCCACCCTGTACTTCCTGCAGAAGTCATCGATGGAGCCCACATCAGAGGCCTGCACCTGCTTGAAAGCAGCCTTATACTGAACCAGGAGCCTGGAACAGGACGCGGTGTACCTGAAAACAATGTTGACTCCATGTTGGTAAAGATATTCTGTTCAGCTTTGGGGTGTTTTAGCTGACGTGTGACTCACTCATTAGGTGTCACGCAGTCTTTGATGTAAGCCTTCTCCAGGGCCTGCAGAGTCTTGACAACAGCAAACAACTCGGCCATGTTGTCGTACCTGATGAAACGGCACAGATGAGACACTAGCACAGGAAACTTCAGGGGTCCATGGTTTTACAGGCACTAATGTTACACTATTGACAGGCAACACATTCACACTTACTTTTCTCTTTCTCTCGCATTTTTGTACAGCTTCACTTCCTGAAATGACACGATTTATGTTTTATGGGATGTGAATTAAAACATTAGATATAATTCATCCTGCTCATAGATTTAGCATAAATTTGCTGAAGCATTCCATTTAATGAGAAAGACAAAGGGCATTTTTTAAAGATTAATTGCAGGGACAAATTGGACACCTGAAACAATACAGTTGTTTTGTGTTACTTAATTGTTGAATAATTTCCCGTGCCTTGTTTAAGTTGTATTAATTTTAAAGAACTATTACCTCGTACAACTCTGGTTTATTAGCTGGAGCTGTGGGGCAGAAAATAATGTTAATATATTCAGTGGAAGACAAAGAATGATGCATCCAACACCTTCATTCTGCTCATTTGAATAAACTAAATGTCTTACCCCCTCCTACTCCTCCTGTGCCAGCTATCCCATGGAACATAATGTTGATGTCTCAGAACTTGATCTGAAAAAGGTTTGTTACAGTTGGTTTCTAAATCGAATGAATTCAACACATTCAGTGAGCTGTTGTTTTCATTGCATGATACAGTTAACAACAGTACTAAATGAATAACAGGTAATATATACAATGTTCAAAATATTCTTCTGTGCCTTAGGGTTTGCAAAAACCCTAACAAGTAGTAACAGACTAAGGAATAAATGTGTAGAACACATCCTAGTAAATCAAACATTTCAAACCATGATGCTGCTATCAAAATTACAATACATCTCAATTCATTTCAAGGGACCATAGATCACATAACCTAAATTCAGTTTTCAGTTTGTCTCGGTGTGATACTAGGTTCTCCATATTTAAGAAACAAACAAACAATGGCTTTCTGCCCGAAAACAGGCCTACTAAATAACAATTTGGCTGTAGTCGAGTATTACATACATCTTTCAATTCAGCAAGTACAAGTTTAAACTTACTTAATTAATAAGCTACTTTTACCAGGAAAGGCCAACATATAGAACATTCCCTTAGGAAAGAGTCAGTCATCGATTGTGCTTTTCTTAAATCTGCCGATTTAATTAGCCTAAAGTTAGCTTTAGAGGCTAACTCGTAGGCACTTCCTCTAAGGATTTCTTTAACTATTTACGACAAGTATATACATGAATAATCTTAATAATTGGTCACAAACATTGCCTTTGCTTATAGGCTACAAATTCATAAATCTTTCGTAGCAATTCAATAAAACATTATGATAACCAGTAACAAACACAGCTCACTTACCCTTTCGGCAAACTGCTGTGACGTTGATGTAAACACACCCTATGACTAGGACCAACAGACGTCAACGTTTTAGGTGTCCGTTGCGCCTTAGTAAATATCCTTCTATTTTAAAAGCGTACCCGTTATTATCTGACATAAATTACCTTGTATAGCATGTAGCAGTTTAAGAAAATATAAGTGTTAGTTTGTATACAGCATTTAATACTAAAGTGCTACTCTCAATTCGTGATCAATTTTAATGTATTTCTAAATAGGCAATCGGAACAGACAACCGTTGTCAAGGCGGCAGACTCAAACAAACCGCTCGAGTTGCTCATAGAAAATGTGTAATTACTTTGGCTTATTAGAGTCAGTTCAAGTCAATAAATATTGAAATAAGTGGACAATTGAAAGACTGCTGCAAATCAGATTAAGGTCAGTATCAAAGTATATGATCTGCTGCGTTAAGTTGAGGCGCGAAATGGGACTTAGCTGCTAGCAAAATGAATACAGACAGAAGAGTGTATTGTTACGAAATCGGTTACAAATAATGCATTTTACCAGTCATTACAGTAGGTCTTGACAGACACTTCCATTGATTTTTTAAATTTTAAAAAATATGCTTACAATAACAAGCAAGTGGTGTATTTGTGCCTACTGATGAAATCGTCCTTTTAATGTTGTGCAGATCTTGAATCATGAAGACCTCAAAGTCAGGGTTTCAGAGTGCTGCCCAAGAGGAATGTGGTGTTTGGCTCGACACTGTGCAACTAAAGGGAAAAGCTAAACAGGTAACAGCAGAACAAACAAGCACATGCTAAATTACAACTTTTCAGTAAAGGTTTTACAGGAGCCTCCTCTCCATGTGATGACCTGAAGTGACTCACAGACACATTTGGATAATGTTTTGCCCTGTATGTCTTATTTGTGACAGAAACGATCTGCCCGTCCTATTTCTAAAATGCTGAATCCCTTCGCTGAAGGGGGAGGATACAGTTTGGCTGTGGCTCTGAACTTCACTCAGACCAAAATGGAAATGCCAAAAACCAAACAAAGCTCTATCTCCACTTTCTTCACACCCAAGCGAAGAGGTTAGTGACAACTGCTCTGCTGAAAGGACACTTTCAGTTTTAGTAGTACTACTGTGACCTTAAGGATTAACTTTTTTAACTGACACAATGAAAGTTTGTATTCACATTTTGTCTTTTTTTTTTATTCTTTCCCTGCACAGTCGTCAATAGGATGTCTTCCTCTGAAGTAACAAACCTGGATCCACCCGCCTCACCTTTACTCACATCTGTGGCATTTATGCAAAAACGAGGCCATAGGCTAGAAAAGTCTGACCTCTGTGGCACAGAGAGGGGTTTGGATTGTGAGTGGGATACCGAAAGTGGGCCTGACTCTGAGGGGGATTCATGGCAGAAACAGGAAGAAGACATTTCACCTACAGTAGAAACTCATTTCAGGTTTAAAGAAGACAAGTCAGAGGAGTGTGAACCACCTCAAAGAAGAAGGAGGCTTACTGAGCCTCCTCCACCAGCATGGAGTCAGGATCCACTGCTCACCTATAGCCAGGACCCAAAAAGCGAATTCTTTCTAACTGATCATAAACCCAACAATGCAATGAGCTTTAGCAGCTCTGGGTCAAGTTTTCTTGTCAGTTCACAATGTGAGGCGGGCTTTAGAAATTGGAATGATTCATATAGAAGAACTTCAACTCAAAAACCCGTGGAAAATCCTCCATCTCCTAGAACCGAGAACAATAAGGAAAACACCAGGCCACTGTCTCTTAATTCCCCCAATAAGCACTCGGCTTTCTCTCATCTTGGAAATCTTTCCGAGAGTAAATGGACTTACTCAAAACCTCCATCACCACTAAAACACACAGACCAGCTGCGGAGCAAAGCTGGGAGAGATGGAGACTCAAAGGGGACCAAACTGAGCAGCTCTCCTCTTAAAAAACTAAAGGCGGAGGAGGACAGTTTGGCCATGTTGTTCACTCAGGACTCGGAGGGCTTCAGGGTGATAGCACATCGAGGTCTGCTTCCCAGGAGCCCATTTAAAGACCAGAGTAATCAAAGCGTTGGGATAATGAGAGCGTGTGCTCACAAATCTGTGTCTGACGAGGAGGACGATGAGGTTCTGTTTACTCAAGACTCGCAGGGAAACACGGTGATAAAACACTGAAACACACTCCTGACGTCTCCACAAATGGCTCCAACAATTAGGACCACAAGTTGAGGTACAGGTTGCTTTCTAGTCTCTGTTTTTCCTCAAACTCCTCTTGGATTTTCCTCTTACCCGTCACTCATGTTGTCCTTTATGCTCTTATGTTTTCCTGGTTTTA
>JABUIW010043235.1:0-10239 GCA_013363375.1 Menidia beryllina | reverse complement strand
TATAGAAAAATACATTCTTTGGCCCTTGTCTTTATTAATATTTCTTTAAAAAAAATAACTATTCCAATAATTAATTTATCTGGAAAATGCAGATTCAATGTGTAAAACTAACAACAACTTAATCAACACACCTGTGAGCACAGGCATTACCTTTTGTGTGGCCTTTTTCCCCAAAGCTGGAAGGAGCCTCATAGTTTTCTGGGATGTCACTCCAACCTGAGAAAACAGAGCAGGTATAAACACTATTTAAATTCACCTAAAACCTGAATCAGGTTAGATTTAATGGTAACTACTAGTGAGCTAAACCCAACATAAGAGTGTAAAACATCTAAAAGTGCTGTCCAAATCTTATATTAACGGTTCAACGGTTAACAGTTGTCTTCTTTTTTTTTACCTGCATATAATCAACTCTGTTGAGGTGGATCTCCATCTTCTTTTTCTGGTGATTTTATATTCTGGGAAAGCAGGATGCTAATCTCCCTCATAAGTAACTCAGTCAAACGGCGAGTGACGGTCAACGTCTGAAAAATCAGAATTTCGGATGAATTACCAGAAGACGACGATGTCGGACGAGGCAGGGATTACTTTAAGAAAGGAGATTAGCTAAGCGTGCTAGCGGTAAATTGCTGGGGGGCTAACACGATTAAGTATTAAGTTAGCGGCCAGCTGTCTCCGTCTATGAGCGGAAGTCTTCTTTCAAATATCTACGGATCGATATCAAACACCGGGGAGAATCTGTCATTGTTATCTGTCATATTTGTTACGTTATCCAACGCGAATGTGAAGCAATAGCCATCTTTGCCACAATCTGGGATTCAGTTGACGGTTGCCATGGGTACGCGTTCTACAAGCTGTGATTCTATTGGATGATTGGCAAGGAACGATTCAACTGAAAGCTGATAGGCTGAATTCTTTTTTAATTTGCTTTCTGTGATTGTCGTCAAAGAGTTCGACTTTTATAAATGAAAAAAAACATTTATCTTTTTAACTGGTTTACTTAATATTTTTATTCTTGCCATAAAAATGTGGTACGTTTGTAGGCATATAAGCACATTAAACATGATAAAAAACAAAAAAAGAGTGAGCATTAAACAGGCAATGTGGAGCAAAATAAATGAACATAAATTTAAAACTGCTCTTAAACTGAAAAACAATTTCAAGATGCATTCAGAAGGATGACATGCACTGTGCAAATCATTTCAAATCTGAATCATACAGCAGAATGTCTGGTACCTTAAAATGTTTTTAAAAATACAGCAAATATTTTCGCAGTTTAACACCTATTTGAATCACAGGTACATAAGTCTGTACTTTTAGAAAGAATCCGGTGATGGCATCGATACAAAAAAATAAAACTAAACAAACAAAAAAACATTCAAAGTCAGGCATTTAGACAAATTATAACAGATTCTGTGGGGAACAGAAATGATTAAGTGAAATTTTAAAGAGAAAGAACATGACCATGGAAAGACAATTATGTAGAAGCACATTTTAGTTAAGTTATTAATCTTAGAATGTTAATATTTTTCATAAAATAAACTATTCAATGAATAAATAATGACATGAAAGGAAGAACAAAAACTGCCGAAACACAGACTGCCGCTGACGTCAGCCGTGCTCTTCGGTGAACGTAAAAAAGTCAGAGCATCGGCCGTCTGAGTGAGGCCACACTACCAGGTCAGGAGGAGAAGCGTCACCGGGAGATTCAGTGCTTTACTGGTTCGTCTTCAGCTGTACTCAGAAATACAGAAGAGTCGGAGCTCAGACTGTAACGTCGACATTCAACACAAAGTTCTTCCACTGATGGCAAAGTCTGTCCCCATCACAGTTTAAGTCATATCTTACATAGCTGGAAAATAAAAACAGGAAGAAAACGAGAGAGGAGAAAACTGAGAGATCAGACTCCGGTGGGAGCCAGGCGGCTGATGAAGGCGATGCTGCTGAGGCACATCCTCCTGAAGAAGGCGGGGCAGGCGGGCTTCATGATGAAGTGCTCCAGAAGAATCCGGAGCTCTGTGAACAGGGTGCTGCAGTGGGGGGGTAAAAGAGGATTTAAGTTGTCGAGTAAATCTTAAGAACGGGAAGCTCTAATGTACTAAAAGGGGAGATCCAAGGTTAATTTATTAACTAGTAATGAAATGGTTCTTGTGGCTTTGCATCAGTTCAGACTACAGGAATCAGGTGCATTCCTCATTAAACACTGAAAGCAGAAGAGTAACAGCCACACTAGTAGCAGCTCTAATGGAAAAATAACCAGCACACTCCTGGGGCCAAACAAAAGGGAGCTGCAAACGTCTCTGCATGACTTATTATATTTAGCATATTATATTTAAGACTAATTAAAATCTTAAGTAGCTATTAAAAATCAGGCTCTTTAGGGCTCTTTCTGCATGACCTTCAGCTTGAAAATTTGGCCTTATGGATCTCTGGACAGTATTCCCACGACGCCTTACCGGCAGTATGGATTTCTTCTGGATGTGTAGCGGAGGGTGAGGAATCGGTAATAAATAAAGGGCAGCAACAGGCTTCCCTGACCACTGAAAACAGGACAGAAATTGTAAAGTTTTGACTCTGCTGTATAATGCTGTACATATTAAATCAAACACCAAAAACAAATAAACAGAATGGAAGTATAATTAAATGCTGTGTCACTAAATATCTGGCATTTGTTGGTTTGAATTTAAGAGGCAGAAATAACAGAAACATTCAGTTCTTCCACCAGACAGATAATGGAGCAGATAGTTAATCTAATCTAAGATTAAAGATGTTCAGAGTCAGACAGAGTTAACCAGCGGTGAACATACCTGAAGAGCATGAAGACAGTAGCAGGCATTAAGAAAATCTCATTACAGGCAATGAACTTCAGTATGTTTTGCTGGTTGGCCGATAGTTTGTCCAGAAGGTTTCTGATGAACATCAGGCTGCTGGGGCCCATAGACTACAACAAAAACACCACATTAGTCAGAGAAAACAAAAATCCAATGGAGTAAACACATCATTCCAATGTTGATTAGCTTTTATGCAGCTTGTGGGCTGGATTCGGCTCTCGGCAGTGGCTGGTTAATCAAGCAGAGACCAGAAATACAATTTAGCTCCTGCTAATGGTCATGCTGGGTGCTACTGTGTGTTTAGCTAATTACTCCCTGGCAATACACAAACATAGACAGCAAATGATCGGCTCCTCATACTCACATCAAGAACTTTCTTTGTGTAGGTAGTCGCATGAAGCAGGGAAAACAGGAAAACTGGGAAGATGCTCACTGGACACCAAGGGTTAAAGATCAACACAAATATAAGGACATTCATGGGAATTGTAATATGAATCTTTTGTTTACAATTAATGTTTACTGCTCTTGGAGGACCATAGCCATTTTTGAGGACTTTTTTTTTAAAATCTTTTTTTTTTTTTTATAACAAGCTCCAAAGCAAAACCTTTGACTATCAACCAAGTAATAGCCACAAAAATGTGTACATTAATCTTCCTGCCATGGAAAAAAAAGAAGATTCCAGTCCTTAAAACTCAAAATGTCTCAAAACAGCATCACCAACTAATCGTCGACTTTAGGAACTGCTGTGTTGTGCTTGGTTGGGGTGAAAGGATACTGGTTATCGGGTAGGAGTTGACCAGGATGAGGGAGTAGAGCAGGTAATGGCAGCTGTCCTCCTGCAGAGCCTGGGCCAGGAAGGCTCTGCTGAGCTGGAAGCGAGGAAGCCTCTGGTGTAGCCGCAGCGCGCTGGTCAGTGCGTTCGCCAACAAGGCCCTCTGATAAAAGTTAGCTGCAGCATACGGCCTGTAATACGCAGACAATGACAAGAGTTATAGTTTTTACTTATAATTGGTTGCTGTTCAAACTAGTTAATTGTCTTTAACTCATTCGCTTTTCAAATCCAACCGCTGACTGCCAAAGACGTCTATAGTCGTCTTTTATGTTTTTCAATGCGAGTGGCTTGTGGGACGATCGGCGAAAGTTTTTCCGTAAATATCGGCTTCTAGACAGAGTATGGACTAACAAATTTACCCTCTAGGTAGCTGTGCCACTTTTGATGGGAGATGAGCATAGATTGTAAGCAAATAAAAACAAACGCAATGGTTGGCTATGAGAGAAATGGCGCCGGTGAGACGCACGTCGAAGAAGAACGGAATAAGGTAGAAACAAATTTTTTTTTCCTGATGATAGAAGAGAGTCTACTCTTTCTTTTGGTGTGTTCGGTGTTTATATAGTCATAGCACAAACTATTCTGTGGCTCTTGAAAAATCAGTCAAAATGCTCAAAAAACTCTGGCAGTGAGCGACTCTCTGTTCTGAAAATGGCTGCCAGTCAATGAGTTAATTGTACATATTGGCTGAGAGAACTCACCCCAAGACCGGTAGGATGAACATAACTGAGCAGTAGACTGTGAAGAGACGAGAAAGCCACATGGCCGTTTCCAGCTTGTTGCTCATTAGAAATTGCTGTGTGGACAAAAAACAAAGCAAAATGAAAATATTGTTATAGAATTGAAAAACAAAACTCACAGAATCCCAAATGACAGAGCAATTTAGATGCTACAAGTCATTAAAACAAACGGATTTCCCTCTTTCCAACGCGGCATGTTGAAATTTGCCAATTTCTAAATGTAAAAGAAGTTAAATAACTGCTGTAAAAGGCACTGGGACATAGAATGGAATAGAAATGTCTCATTATTTTTCCAATCTATGGAACATTTTTTCTCAAATGAATATATTTAGCTGAGTTAAGTAAATCCAAACAAAAGATAGGAAATCTGAAATAAAAAAAAATTCTAGGGATTTACTCTGACAAAGAACACCTTCAAATTCACCTAAAAATACGGAAACCTAATTCTGTTAACACGTTTAACACAGCATGACAGACTATTCTAATCACAAAAATAGACCATCTCTCAATAAAAGGTGCCTCTAGTATACGTTTGTTTAGAGGATAAGACATACTTTCTGTTCCATTATTACTCTGTAGCAACTCCATCGTCTCACATTGACTGTAAAACCTGCGTCTGTCAGTTCGTAAAGAGACTATTTACACCCGCCTTTAGACTTAGTCTACATGTGTTGTGTTTGTGGGAGATATTTTTAATCAAACCTCACCACTGTAAGAGGTATGAACGTCACACAGACGTGGAAGAACAAGAGTGGAAACCCTTTTTGAAAATATACTGCTAAAATATATATATATTTATACGTATATGCATGCTGTTCCTGGTTAACACAATGGGGGAATGTTTAATAAACATTCAGACTATGGTAATTGACAGCAGTATTGTGTGTTTCAATCAGCTCTGCCTTAGCTCAGCTTCAGTAGGAACACAACGCTCTGGTTGACAGCAGTGTTTACTGAAGCTTCTGCAGTCAGTGCAACACAATAGGGATTTTCATTTTCATAATTTCAGGAAATAATTCCAGCACCGGCTATGACAAGCCAGGCATGAAATGAGATATTGATTTTGGATAATCAGAAACAGATAGAAATGGGAAAGCTTAAGCGGCTTGTGACAGGCGAGAATATAAGCTATATGTTTTGGTTTAAAACTGCATCAGTGAAAGCTTAAATCAAAGAACATGGCAGTCTGAATACAGAGGCACTTCAGCCGAGATGCCAGGTTTTTAAAAAAAATGTATTTGCAATTTGGACATGAGGTCTGGGGGGATAAGCGGTAACTTACCACAGGCCCAAGCTGGGCAGGGGGGGGTTGTTGATTTGTGTCAGCCATCTTTCGGAATGGGGCTTCTCTGAAGGAAGAGAAGAAACATTACAAAATATGAACTCTTATTTAGCACAATTATGTGTTTAATTTCTTTTTACAGAGGGATTCTAATTACGCACAGATATCCACGTGTCTCTTGTCAAAATGCCATAATGATTCAGCAATTTACAGGCATTTGTCAGATGATTTCTTGAAAAAAAAAAAACTCTAGGCTTCACTTATGGTCGAAAATCAAATTAGAAGATGCCATTTACATGTAAAGTAGCTTAATGGTTTCAATTTTTTCTTTAGGGATCAAATATGTTAATAAACACCACCAAAGATAGTTTTAGGCTTTAGCCCCATTCATTCATTATGGTTTACTTAAATATGACATTTCATATAAAATATTGACCCCAACATGATTTTCGTCTCTATAGAGGGAGCACAAAATAAGAAATAGCAACTGATTCACGTCATTATGTCGAATATTCTGTGGACCAAGCAAGTTAGCTAGGTGAATAACTAATTTGGCCTAAATTACAATGAATGACTAACTTACTAGAACTGGGTATATTATAATGTCAAGAGAGAATTGAAGCCAATTGTTAAAGGCTAGACAACACCACTATTTAATCGATCTTAAAACAAATTCATCTCGCATTAGCAGCAGGTGAGTCTAGAATATTCTGTTGCCATCGTTACTAGCTTTCTGCTACCCCCTTGCTAACGTTAGCTAAATAGGCTTTTTCTCTCCACTGCAGTGCTAACACACCGGCTAACTTTGGCCATCCGGTCTGTGTTGAAACGACTTCACGAAAAAGATACGAGTTGTTGATACTATGTGGAGAAGGGGCCAAACGTGTGTCTTACCGGTGCTACAACGTCGAGCAATTCCGTAGCGTGTTAGCTTGAACGAGAGAGGTAGATGCTAGTCACTCTTATACTGTAACTGTAGTAAATGATCAGCTGACCTTCTAAAACCAGTTCCCGTGTTACCTCTCGCGATATCTTAAAGAGACTGCCAAGGATGACGTAAAACACGTGTTTGTCTTCACACATACATTGAATTAATATATGTTCTTATTATATATGGATATATATTTCCATATATATATGAATCTACAATAATTTCTTCAGAATGTATGGCAGGTTGTAAGACAGAAAAACCAAGGCTGCTGAGTGCGCATGCGTTTCTTTCTCGCTTAATGTTGTTCTAAAAGCGTTGCTCTTTTTTATAAAGTTCACTACTCTTTGTCATAGACGTTTTATCAGGTACAGCTATTAGCTGGTTCAATACCTGCAGCCTTTTTTTATTTTTTTTTATTTCTATCAGAACTCTACTGCTGCGTTGTGAATTAAAGCTTTATTACCACAAGAGGGCGCACTCGACTAGACCATCCCATTACTGCAGGTTGGCCTATAGCCTGGCCAGGATAATTATTTTAGCTTTAAGTCTACCTTATTTGGTCCCAACATTTTTTAAAATCTTACATCTGACTTGCACTGTTGCGCAAACATCCGCAGATTATTGACATGGGTGTCGCAGGGTGATGTGTTTGCTGCAGATGCCATTTGAAAATATAGGCAGTGTAAGCACTGTAGAATCTAATTATTTCTTTGCAAAACCTAATTAGGCATTAAAAAAGGTTAACGCCAGCGCCTGAAACGTTTTTGTTTAATAATCCCATTACTGCCGGCTCATCATGTATAAAATGGTGCAGGAGGACACTAACTTTCCACTTGTTAAAGGGAATCTCTGAGAAATAGTCGCAGATTTTTTGACACTATCTGCGATTGGAAATTAGAGTTTGTAAATAAACTTCGGGGACTCAGCTCAGCTCAACACAGAGTAAGTAAGGCTGCAGAGCCCTGCCTGCTTTGCATGTATTTCCTTTGTTTAACTGCTGATTCTTTCTGCAAAACTATCTAAAGTGTCTTTTTGTTCGCAACGTGCTGTAACTGTTTGCATCTCAGCCTTTTCTCGACACGTTTGGCTCACTCTGAGATTAGACGGTGATTATTATTTTTCTTAAAGCGTCAGCTCCTCTCGGACCATTAACAGTCACTGGAGATTTCAAGGTGAGAATTTAAATGAGACATTTTCTGACCGACTTTCAATTTGCCTGAGGTCCAGAGGGAAATAAGAGATATTTTCCAAAAGAAAAATGCCCCAATATGATGAACATATTTCGATGGTTTGGCGACGCTGTTGAAAAGATTTAAGCATCGTTTTTAGGCTCTATATTTGTGGACCGGAGGAGAGGCTGTTACTGTATATTTAATTGGTTTAAAGCATTTTACTCCCGAACCAAAAACAAATCGAAGATCATGTCGTATAAGAATGTCACATCATTTAAATTTCACGTTACATTTTACATTACATCATTACATTTTACATGTGGAATTCATCCACGTTTCGCATTACAGTATTTTCACACGTCACCAGAGAAACATTTTTTATGTTTTATTTTAATGTTTTATTACTACTGACCGTCTCTAACACGAAATAACGCTCAAAACGGTCATAGTTAAGATAATTCCTCTAAATAAATGGCATAAATACTATGCAAAGGGTGGAAATGTCATGATAAATAACAGTTTTTAAATTGAGGCCTGATTGCTATTAAATAGTTTATTTAAATGAACTAAAAAACAAAAGTTGCAATTTTAGTTTAGGTATTTTCAATTGTCCCTTTGATTACTAATAATTTAGATAGGAGATAAAGTCAGTCAGTCACGTGTTTAGTCCGTTTATTTAACAAAGCAACATGCGTATTTTTAAATGAACAAAAAGGATTCCGTTCTCACTTGTTTGAGTCTTTAATCTTCTTAAATCGAAGCTTCTCCATCGACATTTTTAAAGAACAAAAACACTAAATAAAGGATTGGGAGTGAGTGACACACCAAAGCGAAAGCCCTCTATTTCTAAAGGGAATAAAACGCCCGGCTCAGACTGGAAAAAACAAACAGGGCGTGGACGGGGAGGAAAATGGGACAAGCGAGGAAGACGAGTTGAAGAAAGACTGGAAGCAAAAAGAAAGGACACGGTGAATTTCCCTCAGACTGGCTAAAGAAAGACAGACGCGCTTTGATCTCCTCTGTGCGCACGCAGGAATTACAGTTTTTAAATTATGGGATCAATTTTTAGCTGAGGCTTTAAAAATATATTAACTTTTGTAGAAATCTCTTTTTTACAGTTTTAAAATAAAAACAGAAAACCGTGTAGATGTTTAGAACACGACAAAAACAAATACAAATTGAAATATTAGTTTGTTTAAATGGCAAATGCGAAGATACAAAACGCAATTTGATGCAATGTTCTGCACGCGCATGTCCTGATGAGGTTTATTGTCACACTGATCATTTCAATCTCCGTTTTCAGGAAGATAAAAATATATATTTGTTGCAGATTTAGGTTGCTTCAGTGGATTTTTCTTCGGTAGATTTTCTTCATCATGCTCCGTTTCCTCCTCTCATCGCAAGAAAAAACACACACACACTCTCACAAAATCTATATTCAGGGTCTTTGCATGTGATAAAAGTCTTTTGACAGGTTTCGCTTTGCTGTTTTCGTGTAAATTAAATATATAGATACCTTTACTGAGCCTTTACCCCATAATGCCAAGTCATATTTCATTCGGTTTCTGAAGTGTTTTGGATGTGAGACTTTCTGCATCATTCAGTGGTAAAAGCTTTGCTCAAACCCCTGTTGTACACATTCAGATATACCTGATAACAGCCAGTAGAAGACTACACCAACATACATTTTTGACTTATTGCACGCTAATTTGATCAAAATCATTTCTGTTTTTTTTCTTCATATGTTGTTGAGGGGCCAAAGAAAGACTTCGGACTAAAAAAAATCCAATATTCTTCCTATTTTCTTGGATCAGGCTTTGAATTGTTAAACAGGATATTTCAGAGAGTGTTAGTCTGCTCAGACTGGAGGTATGTCTGCACACGTCTGTATTTGTTGTGGATAACAGCTCAATAGCTCATTGTTTTGTAATAAATCAGTGGATCTCTGATGCCCACCATGAAACCTGATCTGTGTGACACTGCCAGCAAAGGGATCCACCAGAAAGCTGACTTTCCCCTTCTTTTTAGGGATTTAAAAGCTATGTTTGTTTGTGGTTTGAATGGGCGCTCATAATGGATCTGATAGAATCGGGATTGTCAACACAAATGGTTTGGGCGTTCTGCAAGGCGGTTTGACAGAGGCTATTATGTCACCGGTCACCTCCCTCCACTCCGGGCTCGCCGGGGTTTGAATGGGCCTGAATTAATCATTTGGTTTGAGAGGGATCAGCCAACTTAATACACTTTGTGTCAAGCAAGGTCTCCATCGGAAAGCCCGGCCTTCTTTACCTGAACACATCTGTGCACAGGACACCTGTCTGAGGTCACATTTCTAAAAATAATAAGGGCCATTCTCAAAAATTTGTCCCAGACCTTTCATTTAATAGGGCCTTAGTGGCAAATAAGTCATTTATGACTTCTTAACCCTATATAATGCCAAATGTGTCGTATTTGATT
>JABUIW010043228.1:89720-101398 GCA_013363375.1 Menidia beryllina | reverse complement strand
GTTGGGTTATAAAAAAAAATCCAAATCTTTGATGTTTCCCTCCCATTAAACATTAGGCTGGAATAATGGTCCATAGGAACTTAATAAATCCTACACTCCTTAGACCTGGGCTTAATAGAAGAGTGGAATAGAAAATAGCACTATTTACTTTGTGTACCTGTGTGTTTCACTCTTCCTCTCCCAGTTGACTAAAATCCAATGACCAGCCAACCCTCTGAACATGAGATGTTCAGGATCTTTGTACAAATAATCAGATCAGAATCAGAATCAGAAATACTTTAATAATCCCAGAGGGAAATTATTTTTGTTACAGGCTCCATAAGCAAAACAAAGGCATATACATACACTATATTGCCAAAAGTATTTGCTCACCCATCCAAATTATCGGAATCAGGTGTTCCAATCACTTCCATGGCCACAGGTGTATAAATTCAAGCACCTAGGCATGCAGACTGTTTTTACAAACATTTGTGAAAGAATGGGTCGCTCTCAGGAGCTCAGTGAATTCCAGCGTGGAACTGTGATAGGATGCCACCTGTGCAACAAATCCAGTCGTGAAATTTCCTCGCTCCTAAATATTCCACAGTCAACTGTCAGCTGTATTATAAGAAAATGGAAGTGTTTGGGAACGACAGCAACTCAGCCACGAAGTGGTAGGCCACGTAAACTGACGGAGCGGGGTCAGCGGATGCTGACGCGCATAGTGCGAAGAGGTCGCCAACTTTCTGCAGAGTCAATCACTACAGACCTCCAAACTTCATGTGGCCTTCAGATTAGCTCAAGAACAGTGCGCAGAGAGCTTCATGGAATGGGTTTCCATGGTCGAGCAGCTGCATCCAAGCCATACATCACCAAGTGCAATGCAAAGCGTCGGATGCGGTGGTGTAAAGCACGCCGCCACTGGACTCTAGAGCAGTGGAGACGCGTTCTCTGGAGTGACGAATCGCGCTTCTCCATCTGGCAATCTGATGGACGGGTCTGGGTTTGGCGGTTGCCAGGAGAACGGTACTTGTCTGACTGCATTGTGCCAAGTGTAAAGTTTGGTGGAGGGGGGATTATGGTGTGGGGTTGTTTTTCAGGAGCTGGGCTTGGCCCCTTAGTTCCAGTGAAAGGAACTCTGAATGCTTCAGCATACCAAGACATTTTGGACAATTCCATGCTCCCAACTTTGTGGGAACAGTTTGGAGCTGGCCCCTTCCTCTTCCAACATGACTGTGCACCAGTGCACAAAGCAAGGTCCATAAAGACATGGATGACAGAGTCTGGTGTGGATGAACTTGACTGGCCTGCACAGAGTCCTGACCTCAACCCGATAGAACACCTTTGGGATGAATTAGAGCGGAGACTGAGAGCCAGGCCTTCTCGTCCAACATCAGTGTGCGACCTCACAAATGCGCTTCTGGAAGAATGGTCAAAAATTCCCATAAACACACTCCTAAACCTTGTGGACAGCCTTCCCAGAAGAGTTGAAGCTGTTCTAGCTGCAAAGGGTGGACCGACGTCATATTGAACCCTATGGATTAGGAACGGGATGTCACTTAAGCTCATATGTGAGTCAAGGCAGGTGAGCAAATACTTTTGGCAATATAGTGTATATATATATATATATATACACAAAATTCATTCAAATACATACATAAACTCTACAGTAGTTTACAGTAACTATATGTATATATATGGGTCTAAAATAAGTGATAATGATAGGGCCAATAATTTAGTTAGAATTTACAGAGGGGCGGTGTCTGACTCATGTATAACAGATTTAAATTGTCTGGACTCAGGCAACTTCTCAAAGAAAAAAAGCTTAATTCCATGATATGTGCTTGTTTATTAAACAAGTTCAAGTTGGTTGGATTTTAACATTTGGTCTCTGAATCTCTGTGTCAGTTACTTTCCCATCTAGTGTTAATCAGTAACTCACCAGAATCACCAAAAACAGATTCTGAGACCTTCGGGAGAATTAAAGAACACAAACAACAAACATCTCTGTCCACAAAAAGAAGTGTGACAACAGCCACATTTATTAGATATCAGACAGTGCGTTTGATACTCCTCATGAGAACATAACTGAATACATTCCACCACTCAGACGTTGCCCTTTGTCCCAAAACACCAGCCTTTGTCTCTAAACTAAAGCTTCCGCCCGGTTTAAAACCGGGAAACAAAATGACCCCGGCAGGTGTGAGACAGCAGGAGCCACATTAGTATTCACATTCTTATTGTCAGTTCAGTTCATTTAAAACGACC
Organism: Menidia beryllina; assembly: GCA_013363375.1. Taxonomy (NCBI): domain Eukaryota; kingdom Metazoa; phylum Chordata; class Actinopteri; order Atheriniformes; family Atherinopsidae; genus Menidia; species Menidia beryllina. The sequence goes on along the minus strand of JABUIW010043228.1, from coordinate 99,151 downwards.
CTGAGCAGAGATCTGTGTAAACATTTCTACATTTGCTCCGAACACATCGGAGGAAACAGAGAGTCAGTGCTTCTCTTCTCGCCCTACACGTCCTCGGGTTTAGTTTTATAGGCATGCTGGTGTTCTCTTACATACTGATTGCTGCTGTGCATATATACAAGGGGAAATAAGTATTTGACCCCTTGCTGATTTTGCAGGTTTGCCCACTTACTCATCAGATGGTTATCAATTTTTATAAAATCATATGATGTGATTTTCTGGAATTTTCTTTGGGATTCTGTCTTTCACTGTGAGAATGTACATATGATTAAAGTTATAGATCGTTGCATTCTTTGTAAGTGGGCAAACCTGCAAAATCAGCAAGGGGTCAAATACTTATTTCCCCCACTGTATAAAATAGGAAAAAAAGATGGCGACTCCCTCCCTATTGCATCACGGGCTCCCACGTTGCTTTTGTTCTAACGCTTACGGACTAAGATTGAGAATAGAATAAAGCAGAAATGCGTTTAATTGAGGGTTTTCCAGATTTTCTGGATACGGTGTGCGAGAATAGAATAGAGCGGAAATGCGTTTTATTGGGTGTTGGAGGGGGGTTTTCCATCTTTCCTGCATTCGGGGTGAGAGCTAAGCGGAGGACGGAGGTTAGCGGAGGCCGTCCTGAGCCAGGCTCTGGACCAGTCGGCGCCACTCGGCCCTTTTCCCGCTGATGTATCCCGGCGTGATGACCTGCGCGGGGAGTCGTGGCTCCGCCTCCCGCCGCAGCTCCTGGCACAGCGCCTCGGCGATGCAGATCACGTACATGCCGCAGTCGTAGCTGTTCTGCTGGGGGGGGCAGGGCTCGTCCACGAACGGCGGCGGCGGCCGCCCCCCCGCCGCCCCCAGGAAGGGCTCCAGGCGGGCGGCGATGCGCCGGGCGTGCAGCGAGTTGCTGCCGTTCTGGGAGTCGTAGTGGGCGAAGCGGTTGGCGGCGCGCTGGAAGAGCAGCAGGCTCCAGTGGGAGCCGCCCGCCGACTGGTCCGAGTTGTCGTTGACGGCGAGGAAGACCCAGCGGCGGGACGCCAGGTCCAGCGGCTCCAGGAAGAGCGCCAGCTCGCCGGGGCAGGACGCGCACTTGATGAACTGCGTGACCTCAGGGCTGATGAAGGCGGCCGAGGCCCCCAGGGCTTTGAAGCGCTCGGCGGCGAAGTACTCGAAGGCGAAGCCGATGACCTGGTCGTTGAGCCAGTGAGGCCCCTCCAGCAGCGACACGTCGGAGCGCCGCAGCAGGCTGTCCTGGAAGCTCAGCACCACGGGGTCCATCCTCCAGCAGGAAGAGTCTGCAACACACACACAGGGGGACAGCTCAGCTCTATTCAATTAAATTAACTCATTGGCTGCCAAAGACGTCTATAGACGTCTTTTATGTTTTTCAACGAGAGTGGCTGGGGGACGATCTGCTAAAGCTTGTCCGTAAATATCGGCTTCTAGACAGAGTATGTAGTAACAAATTGACCCTCTAGGGGGCAGTGCCACTTTTGATGGGAGATGAGCATAGACTGTAGGCAAATAAGAAAAAGGGAACGGTTCGCTATGAGAGAACATGTCGCCGGTGAGACGCAAGTCCAGGAAGAACGGAACAAGGTAGAAACAAGATTTTTTTCCTGATGAAAGAAGAGAGTCTACTCTTTGTTTTGGTGTGTTCGGTGTTTACATAGTCACAGCACAAACTATTCTGTGGCTCTTGAAAAATCAGTCAAAATGCTCAAAAAACTCTGGCAGTATGGGACTCTCTGTTCTGAAAATGTCCGGCAGCCAATGAGTTACATTTCAGCTCTATTAAATTTAAATTCAATTTTATTTAAATAGCGCCACATTACAATAACAGGTATCTCCCAGCTTTCCAAACAGAGCAGCTCAGACTGACTCTGAAGTTAATTACAGAAGAACAACAATTCCCACCAAGAGCAGCACTAGGAGACACAGGGAAGGAAAAACTTCCTCTGAACACTTCTGAGAATCCTTAAAGATGATCAACATAGATTTATGCTAATCATTGTTTGTTTGAAGCATAAGAATCAATTCTTGACCTTTGCCATTCAGTGCATCGAGGGCTATGAATTGACCCCACACACACAAGGGTTAAATTAATGTCAATTCCATCAACATAAAAATAAATAAATAAAAAATAAAATAATTCTCCACAGGTAAACATACTGGATAATTTTGGCAGGGTTTAAAGCCAAAAAAACAAAAAAAATACATTAAAGCTATTTTTTTTAAACTTCTTTATAGTAGTATACTTTTGTAAATGACTTTGTGTTCTTGATAAAGCTGTAATAAATGTCACTTTAACTAAACTGTGTGTAATGGCGGTTTTATTAGAATACTTCTGTGCTCCTAGATGGCTTTCTGATCTGGAAAATAATAGAATTTGTAGTGTATTTGTTTTTCTTGTTTCAGTTTCGAAGTGACATTTTCCCTTTTGCATAGCGTCTGATCACTCCTGAATTTTCTGTGAAAGGTCGTCAAAATGCTTGAACAGAACATCAGTAAAACCGTATTAAAGTTGAATCTCGTCCGATCACTTTGCAGAAAGTGAAAAGCTTTCCAGACCCCAGTTCGTGTCTACTGACACTAGTAGCAAAAAGCACACACAAAATGTTACAGTGCTCTTTCTTCGTATATTAGTATGTATTTTAACAGATTGTGCTGTTTTCTGGTATGCAAACGCCCCTCTTTAGGGCCAAAAATACTCTGCGGAATAACAACACTGCAATGCGTGAATATGATCCAACAGTTCCAACTGTTCAACCAACCGCCGACAGGTTTCCGTTAGCTAACCGTTACTTTTACGTTCCACAAACCGCTCAGGTTACCCGAAAAAACCCCACCGTGCACGGCCACATTAAAACCCTACCTGTAAAAGTCACATTCAACAAACAAGTACCACGAACACTGCGGTGTTGTCCCTCATTGCAATGACTAACGTAAAGCGCTTCTGGACAAGAACGTAAACAATTTGCGACAATGGAGGAAGTAAAACGTCCCCATCTGATTGGTCGCTCACATCCGGGTATTCGCCGCTCTGCTTTACTGAAAGAGTAACCTGGAAAGTTATAACAGCTCATAATGTAGGCTTATGGAAGGTAAAAGACGGGGACACATGTATAAAGACAACCTAAAATTTCCTTAAAACTTCTTTAGAAGTTCAATGATGAGATTAAGATTTGAATCCGCCACCTAAAACTTCGGTAGTGGTGTGTCACTGCCGGTTTTATGTTGAGTTTACTTCCTGGTATCACTCCGCCGGACGGAGGACGTCCGTCCGCCCTCTGGATTTTCCCTCCGCCCATAATCACCCGTGAACGCGCACTGTTGCGCGTCTGAGTGGCCGCTGTGATTAGCGAGGCAAAGAGGAGTTTTCAGCGACAAAGCTGGGGAGGACTGCTTTTTTTAATGACATCCGCGGAGCGAACACGCTCGGATTAAAGACGCCGCGGACTTGAGCTTTTCTTGGGAGTTTTGTCCGGAGGCGCGCGGCCGGAGAAAAGAAAGAGAGCGCGTGATTTTTTTTTTGTTTGTGGGAATGCTGGAAATTAAAATAGAGATTTAGTCATTTTACGTGGCTGCGTGTGTCTGTGCGCGTGTGAGTGCGTGTGGGTCTGTGTGTGTGTGTGTGTGCATGTGTGCAGCCGAGCCTCACAAAGAAGGAAAACTTGAGTCCCACTTGAACTGACTTCAGCACACGTCTTGAGGTAAGAGTGATGTTTGGTAGCTGGACAATGTGGTCTGAGCTTGTAGCAGTCGACGAATCTGTGAAATGCTTTTAATCTTTGCAAGATACTTATTCTTTTAACATGCACTCATTCCAACATGGTTTGACCTCCCCGCGCGTCTTTTTTTTTCTCTTTTCCTTTCTCTACTTGGTGGGTTTGTGCTAAATGAGGAGGGTGTTTCTGCGACCTGGGCTCTTTCTAAAAAGTTCTGGCAGATCTGTCATCACAGCTCCACTCTGCTCCTAAATCCTCTGGAGCGAGCATTGCATGCAGGATTAATTTACGTCTTCCCCAGGTTTGTGCACTACAGTCTGTCCAAAAGGGACTATTTTAGGAGGAGAAGACTCTGAGATGCACAGAGAACCACCAAAACATCAGGGCATCACACACTGAGGGGTAAACCTTGAAACATGAGATGTAAAGCTATGCTTCTTGGCATCGGTGGCTTACTTTAAACGTTTCAAGTATTCATGGGAGGCAGAAGGAGTGTGCTGGCCTGTGCTGGTGTCTGCATTGGGGTGGGGTAAATGTTTACATGTATTATTTAGTGGAGGTCAGGCAGGACGGAGCTGGCTGTGATTGTTCACTGAGCTCTAATGGGGCGAGGAAGATGCTGAATCATGGGGGCCCATTCTGTGCCTGACAGAGCGTCCGCGACAGACAAATTTTCTTTTTTTTACAACGCCACGCATCCTGTTCCTAAGCAGCACGGGGCTGTAACGGATTGATTTCCAGCCCGTGTGCTGGATCCTCATTCCCGGTCCAGGTCTCCTTTTAAAGGGTCGACAGGAGCAGGATGGAGACGGGCAGCAGAGTTCTCAGCTGGACTCCAGCTGAGGACGTTTCATTCAGTGCCCCAGACCCTCCTCTGTCCGTCTGACCATTACATAACTCCAGAAATGGATTTGTGTCTTGTGTCTCGGGCCGCTTTATTGTTGTTGTCCGCTCAAACCCGTGGAGCAAGTGGAGCAAGAAGACTTTTTATTGAGAGGTCAGACATGTGAACATTAATAATCTAACTGACCTGATCTTGTATCTGTGATGTTTTAGTGTGTAATTTGTTCTGTTGTGTCTTGTTGTGTACAGTCACTGTGTTTTGTGTAAAAGCCTAACTGGGGACAGGCCAATGAGAATTAGCCTTATAGCTAAACTGTTGTAGTGTGTGACATGTTTCATCAAACATACTTGTCCCTATCAAATAAACGAATAAATAAAATAAAGATAAACCATATAATACTTTAAGACTGCTAATTCTCTTAGTGTTTGATCAGAATACATCCCTCCTAAACAAAATGATTTCAAATTGAAAGTTGTACACGGTGAGGTCCAGAGGGAGGCCAAACCTGACCTAATTATCACCTGTTTTATTTTCTAAAGTGGAGATTTCCTCTGCTAATTTAACAGATCCTCTCCTCTGTGTTTTGTGTAAAAGCCTAACTGGGGATAGGCCAATGAGAATTAGCCTTATAGCTAAAATGTTGCAGTGTGTGACATGTTTCATCAAACATACTTGTCCCTATCAAATAAACGAATAAATAAAATAAAGATAAACCATATAATACTTTAAGACTGCTAATTCTCTCAGTGCTTGATCAGAATACATCCCTCCTAAACAAAATGATTTCAAATTGAAACACATCCTCTCCTATGTGTTTTGTGTAAAAGCCTAACTGGGGACAGGCATTGAGAATTAGCCTTATAGCTAGAAATGTTGCAGTGTGTGACATGTTTCATGAAACATACTTGTCCCTATCAAATAAACGAATAAATAAAATAAAAAAGGCAGGAATGTGAGCTCTGAGGGGAGGCAGCTGCTGGAGCTCAGACTCCGGCAACTGTCCCGAGGTGACATCTGACACCCCACAGGCTCCGAATGCTATTTCCACCCATTTCCACAGCGCGGGCCTCCGTTCTGGAGACGACACCCGGGGGGCGGAGGGACCCTGTGGGTCAGCAGGGCTCAGATCCGAGTCTCTGTAGGAGATAATTGTTGCTGTTCTCGTGCCTTTTGGTCCCTTTCAAAAGCTTTTCTAGCATTTCATGCAGGTGGACCTATTTTCTCTCTCATGCATTGCAGCATCGGTTGGTTGTAGACGCACTTTGCTGCACAGAGCAGCTGAAATTCAACTCTGGGTCTGGTCAGCAGGCTGGAGAGGGCTCAGATCGGAGTCTCTGTCGGAGATAACTGTTGCTGTTCTTGGGCATTTTAAGTCCCTTTCAAAAGCTTTTTTAGCATTTCATAGTGGACCTATTTTCTCTCTCATGGGGCTGAGTTAGTGCTCCCCATCTAAGCGCGTCCTTAGTGGTTGTAGACGCACTTTGCTGCTTAAGAGAGCAGCAGAAATCCAACTCTGTGCTTTGAGTTTCATGTTTTTTGCACCTTAGGATTTGTTTGAGGTTTTAGGCTGAACTTTACTAGCGTATTGTAAAGCTTTAGAGATCTTAAATGCAGTTACTTACACCTTTTGCAGCGTGAAGGGAGCCCTGTTTGTGTATAAAGCGAGACATTAATAGTAGTCCTGACTCCTGACTGAATAAAAGCCTAAATCATGTTTTTCCTGTTTGTAAAGAGCAGACATGCACGATTGTAATTGGAATTTTATCTGTACTGGCTTTAAAAAATGCCACTGTTCACCGGCAACGAGCAGGCGAGGTCGTATTTAGCCTGACTGTGGCAGTTTTTAATGAAAAGTGCAAAATACAGATAAAAAAGAGTTGCCTTTAGAGCGTAAATCGGTTCCTTGTTCCCACAGAGTCTGTGAAGTGGTGCGGTCAGAGTAAATCGAAAGTAGAAATTCAACTCCTTTTCTGACAAAAATGTCTAGTTTCTGAACAGAAATTCTCTCTTTTAAAACTCACACGTTCACACCAGTGGATGTAGATCTGGTCCCACTCTGTGGACTTTTGTTTGGACACAAAACCAACTCCTGCATGTCCAAGGAAGAGGAACTCAGGTGGCTAAAAGCAGAGGGCTGAGCGGGAACCCCACAAAACCCACCAAAGGCTCCAAAAACATGACGGACTAGGACCCTGGACCGGACCCTGGACCAGACCCTGGACCCTGGACCAGACCCTGGACCGGACCCTGGACCAGACCCTGGACCAGACCCTGGACCCTGGACCGGACCCTGGACCCTGGACCAGACCCTGGACCGGACCCTGGACCCTTTACCAGACCCTGGACCCCAGACCAGACCCTGGACCAGACCCTGGACTGGACCCTGGACCCCAGACCAGACCCTGAATCGGACCCTGGACCAGACCCTGGACCAGACCCCGGACCCTGGACCGGACCCTGGACAAAACCCTGGACCAGACCCTGGACCCCGTACTGGACCCTGGACCGGACCCTGGACCCTGGACCAGACCCTGAACCAGACCCTGGACCCTGGACCGGACCCTGGACCGGACCCTGGACTCACGTGTTTGGGATGTCCTGCATTGCATGGCTGAAGTGATTGGCATGCACATGAAGTCATTACAGAGGAACCTGCTTGTGCTGCAGCGAACAAAGCCCCCCTTTCTTTGGCGGGCTATTATAGCGGGAGGCTGTGGCCTCACGGGCTCAGCTTCCTCGCATTTTGCAATTCCCCTCATTAACTCGTGTGCTGCTAACAGGAGCTCCTCTCTGTGGTCGTTTGAAAGTTTGAATAATAACCCAATCCGACTAGTTCCAGCCGGACATTTAAAGAAGTTATTGATTAAATTGGGACAAAAGCAGCTCGTTTTAGCGGACGCCTTCTTTGTTTCCCTTTTGAAAATGAAACCTTTCCTCCACATGGATGTTTGGAAGGATAGTTTTAATTCCTTCAATATTACATTAAATTTTAAATTTATTTTATTTTCACAACAAAAACATAAAAACAGTATTATGTTTCACTAAAAAGAAAAAAAAATGTGATGGACAACTGCCTGAAAAACCCTCAAGGGGCTTAATGAGTGGCAGTTTCCATAAAAACAAATATATTTCACAATTTCAAACATCTATATGATATTGTGTAAAACAAACAACAACATTTCTTTGTATAAAACAATTTAAATATAATTTAGACCACAAATCCATATGGAATACTCAGATGATTTAGATAATCTCAGATGGTGTAAATGCTCTTCCACTTTGTGAATGAGGACTTATTTAGACCTATATATACAGATATAGTTATTTATGTATATATTTATCTATATTCTATGTGGAGTTTTGTATGTATATATGTGTGTGTGTGTATATATATGTATATATATATATATATATATATATATATATATATATATATATATATATATATATATATATATGTGTGTGTATGACGTTTTATTTATGGAGCCAGTAACAAAAAATAATTTCCCTCTGGGATTATTAAAGTATTCTGAGTGTTGGAGGTTTTCAACAGGGCCTTTATTATTTATTTATTTTTTATTATTATTCTCCACCAGCCCACAGACTGTGGCTGCAGGTTTCTGGGTGTTGGGTTTTTGGCCCCCTGCAGCCTCCCGGTACAGACGGGACAGGGCCCACCGCTAATCCCCAGGCATGTGCTGCCCTGTGACGTTACACAATACCGCCCGTTCGCACAGAAATTCCTCCCCGAGACGGTTTTTTACGACCCGTCAGAAGGGTCGTTATCGTCCCGAGACCTTCCCTGTGGTTGGGAGTCTCGTCCTATCACGTCCTGCAGGTGTTCCTAGAGCTGTGGAGTCTGGATCTGTGGTTGGGAGTTTCCTGCTGCCCCCGTGTTCCTGCTCAGTTGCCGTCATAATTTCTACCATCATCATTAGTATTAATATAATTGCCATTTTTCATCTAGTCTACGTGTTGCTGTGTTGGCTGCCTCTCTCTCTCTCTCTCTCTCTCTCACCCCCAACCGGCCGAGGCAGATGGCTGCCCACCCTGAGCCATGGTTCTGCCTGAGGTTTCTGCCTGTTAAAAGGAAGTTTTTCCTTGCCTGTGTCGCCTAGTGCTTGCTCATGGTGGGAATTGTTGGGTTTCTGTAATTAACTTCAGAGTAGGGTCTGACCTGCTCTGTTTGGAAAGCGCTGTGAGACAACTGTTGTTGTGATGTGGCGCTATATAAATAAAATTGAATTGAATTCCCGGGATCCCTAAATATCACACGTGTCGATTTGGGAGGTGTCGGAGGGTAAACCAGAGCCGGGCTGCCGCTCTAATCTGGGAGAAACGCTGGATTACAGTAGCCTGAACACTGTCAGAATGGAAGCAAAGGGGGAGGAAGAGTGGAGATAGTGGAGAGTAACTGACAACAAACAGGCCCGATAAGGGGGACTCCGTCCGTCCTGACGCAGACGCGCTAACGGCGGGCATTCCTCTCCGGCCCGATCTGTGGCGTCCTTATCGGAGCAGTGAGTGAGCAGCTGATAGCGGCTACGTGGAGGTTATGCTTAAGTGTCTCCAGTAGCTGTTGGTTAGCGTCACAGAAGAGATTATAAAGAGATAAGAGCTGTTTGGTTTAAAAAAAAAAAAAGGTTTCATTTTCAAATAGAATGATTATACTCGGTGGTGTGGTGGTTAGCAGGGTTCTGGGTTGGAGTCCCAGGGGGAACCAGGACCAGAGGGTTCTGGGTTGGAGTCCCAGGGGGAACCAGGACCAGAGGGTTCTGGGTTGGAGTCCCTGGGGGAACCAGGACCAGAGGGTTCTGGGTTGGAGTCCCTGGGGGAAC
>JABUIW010043228.1:49784-66150 GCA_013363375.1 Menidia beryllina | reverse complement strand
TATCTATCTATCTATCTATCTATCTATCTATCTATCTATCTATCTATAACATATGAAGAAAAAAAAACTGAAATAATTTTGATCAAATTAGCGTGCAATAAGTCAAAAATATATTTTGGTGTAGTCTTCTACTGGCTGTTATCAGGTATATCTGAATGTGTACAACAGGGGTTTGAGCAAAGCTTTTACCACTGAATGATGCAAAATGTCTCAGATCCAAAAGACTTCAGAAACCGTATCAAATATGATACATATGGCATTATAGAGTTAAATCTGAAATGGGAAATGTCTCGTACATCCTGGTTGTGTTGCTGGTTCGGGGTGGATCCAGAGCTAACGCTAATGAACTGGCTTAGCCTTTCAAAATAGTTTTGATGTTGTCTAATATCTCTTCTAACTAACTTGACCCTCCCTTCATTGTATTCTGAATATTTTAAGAATTAGTGTTTGTGGGAGACGGTTCATCTTCACAATAACAACTGGTCTGCCTTGTTTTTAGTTGGCAGATGTCTTAATGTCACCATAATGTCTCTGTCCGTTCCTCCTTAAGGCTCGATGACTTTTAGGATTTACTCACTCAGATGCTATTCTACTAACTAGTCAGATCTTTTTTAAGCAGCTTCTGCTGCACACAGGGATTCTGAATGTTTGTTTTTAAAATATATTGGTCAAACATTACAAGGTAATAAGATTTAGAGGAACCCATTGTATCTTCTTCTACTGTTTTATTGGTTTTGTTTTCATGATCCAGCTCAGTTTTCTTGAACCGTATTGAACTAAGCAGTTTGTTTTTATCACGGCAGTTTGCTTTTAATTTTAAGAAACGCTGGTTCAATTACTTTTTTCTCCATATACAGTGAACCCTCGTTTTTTGCGGGGGTTACGTTCCAAAAAGAACCCGTGATAGGCGAAATCCGTGAAGTAGTAACGTTTTTTTTTATTTTTTTTTACAATTATTAAACAATGAAATGCTCCATAATACATTTAAACCAAAGAACAAAACCTTTTTACAGGCCGGAGCATTTGTTTAACAATTAAAAGTACTGTATAAACGTTTTATTTTCATTTTTTATATATAACTACTGTACTATAGAATAATAATTTTAATCATCAATACAAACGGAAGGCTTCCTTATCCTTATTAAAACTAATTGCTGCCGTCGTCCTGTTATTTTCCTCCTTCTTTATTGGACAAACAGAAGATTAATTAATCCCGTAATGGCGAGCTAAAGCCGCTAGCTTCTACCTTCCTTTAGCGTGTCCAGAGGTTTGATAGTTAGCGATAGTTAGCTTCTTCATCTGCCTTTCGGCCCGACCGCAAGTGCCTTTGTCCGAGCCGAACGTTTGGTCGACATCACAGGTTTTAGAGAAACTTGAAATTGCAAAAGAATTGGCAAACTTAAATTTAGCAAGCAAGCAGGTAGGTAGGTTCACTGTACCTGCTTTCACTCCCCAGCGAGGCACCACCGTAGTGCCGTTATGCTTTTCCCACAAACCAAGTGGTAGAAAACAGAAGGAGGGTCAAAGTTGGGAATGTTTCTAAGCACTTTTCTTTTACCTGAGAATTACCAACCAAAGGTGGCTGAAAGCGATCCGACAGAAGAAAAAAAACAACAGAAGAAGCCTGACGTGAAAGCAGGTTTTATGATACAGCTGAGAAAAGTGTGTGTTTTTAATTCAAAAGCTCATCTTGACTGGGGGCTGATTTGGTCTCACACTGAGGAGCATGGAGGTCAAACTATTGGGCAGTCAAGCTTCTGGGATTAGACAATTAACCACTTAATTCCACCCACTCCTAGCAATCGGATTTTTATTTCAATCACTTAGAAAAAGAGACGTTTCAAAGCCTTTAACTCATTGACTGCCAGCCATTTTCAGAACAGAGTCCCATACTGCCAGAGTTTTTTGAGCATTTTGACTGATTTTTCAAGAGCCACAGAATAGTTTGTGCTATGACTATGTAAACACCGAACACACCAAAAGAAAGAGTAGACTCTCTTCTTTCATCAGGAAAAAAAAAATTGTTTCTACCTTATTCCGTTCTTCCTGGACGTGCGTCTCACCGGCGACATTTCTCGCATAGCGACCATTATGTTTTTTTTTTATTTTCCTACAATCTATGCTCATCTCCCATCAAAAGTGGCACTGCCCCCTAGAGGGTCAATTTGTTACTACATACTCTGTCTAGAAGCCGATATTTACGGACAAGCTTTAGCAGATCGTCCCCCGGACACTCTCGTTGAAAAACATAAAAGACGTCTATAGACGTCTTTGGCAGCCAATGAGTTAAAAGCCGTTCATATGTCAAGTTCTTACATGTGAAACACAGCTGAGTCAGGAGAAGCTGGAGGAGGATGGATCCTTTGGTTGGACTGGTGGTATCCTGATGTGTGTCCCTCACAGATCTAACTAATTGGATTGGCCTCTTTTCTGCTGTGACCACGTGGTTCAGCTTCTCCGTTAGGGCTCGGTCACTCTCTCCACCTCAGGTCAAAGCCTAGCTGGACTATGGACACCTGGCCCACAAACGGACCCGGTGTTGACCTGGTGTCTGTTCCAGATTTGCTCCACAGAGATCTTCTGATATATGAGTTGGAGAATCCATTCATAGAGACATTCATAGAGATTCATCCGTCAGCCGTAGGGTTGTCAAAAGTATCGATACTCAAAAAAGCATTGATACTAAAATTTTGCATCCGGATACGATACTCACTTTAAAAAGTATCGATAACACAGCATATTAGGGTTAGGGTCGTTAATGCAGGCCACCAGGCACGATAACATCACTAACAGGTCAGTTTGAAATGAAAGACACTAACCTGTCAAAATTCAGTTCAATTTTGGGGTCTTTTTTTTATCCTTGTGGTATCAAAAATGGTATCGAGTATTTTCCTGAGTATCGGTATCGAGTTGAACATTTTAGTATCGTGACAACCTAAGTCAGCCGAGGTTGGAGATTAACCAGAGCTTATTTACCTTTCTGTACTTACTATTTGCCATTTATGGACAGCCCACTGTCATCGGTTTACTTCCCTCCAGGTGCCCTGAGGTGGCATTTGTTGTGATTGGCTGTCAATCAACTGAATGCAACTGATATAAATGTGAATGCAAAGCTACTAAAAGACATAATAATCGAATTATTTTAAATGCATCATTAAACGACATACAGTGGAAAAGTCATCCAGGAACTTTACTCTCAGGCTTATGGGCTGGATGTTGGTGACCTCACAGCATGGGGGGGGCTGGTTTTAACCCTGAGTGCCCAGTCTATAGCCGTCTCTGTGATTACAGTATAATTGAGTATAGAAGGACCTCTCAGTTTCTTTTTTTTACATTTTTTTTAATGATTTTTATTGAAGCAAATGATAAAATAATCACAATAAAGAATACAGTTCCCTTTTTTTGGGGGGATAAACGTATACTTATGCAGTTATAACTTATAATATATACAAACAAGTACAGATGTTGAAATATATATATATATTTTTTTATTTATTTATTTGACAGGGACAGTACAATTAAACAGGTGGCCGATGTCCAAGTACATAAGGCTTGTAGCCATGGGCTAATTTGCAGCCTTCGTCCCTGGTTAGGCTTTTAAAAGGTGTTAGCATTAAGGGGGAGGGAGGTTAGTAACGACACACAGATGCATAAGAAACAAGAGAAGTAAAAATAAATAAATAAATAAATAAAAAATGTACAGTACGAGCCTGTTTAGTGCTCACACTCTTGATTGTCTTTGAGCCATTTTTTCAGTCACATATACATATACAACAAACAAAAACAGAACAAAATAAGGAGAGAACAATACACCCCATTCCCACCCTGTCTCAGCCCAACATGTTCTCCCAGTTTCTTAAAATAAATCCTATTCCGATCGCTGTGACTCTGTCAGCTCAGATATGAAAACCGCCACGCGTCTGAAACGAGTCTTTCCTCTTTGCATCCCCGTTTGTGGATTTAAGAAGCGACATCCGGCGTTAAAACGAGTCTGAAAAGGAATGTGGATGCGGTCAGGAATGCTAAATAACAGGTGTGGGCCGGACGCACAGGCAAGGATTCGCTTTGGCTGCTAACCCAGAAATGTGTTTTTCTGATTTGAGAGGCTCAGACATCAGCTGGATGGTACACTATATTGCCAAAAGTATTTGCTCACCTGCCTTGACTCACATATGAGCTTAAGTGACATCCCGTTCCTAATCCATAGGGTTCAATATGACGTCGGTCCACCCTTTGCAGCTAGAACAGCTTCAACTCTTCTGGGAAGGCTGTCCACAAGGTTTAGGAGTGTGTTTATGGGAATTTTTGACCATTCTTCCAGAAGCGCATTTGTGAGGTCGCACACTGATGTTGGACGAGAAGGCCTGGCTCTCAGTCTCCGCTCTAATTCATCCCAAAGGTGTTCTATCGGGTTGAGGTCAGGACTCTGTGCAGGCCAGTCAAGTTCATCCAGACCAGACTCTGTCATCCATGTCTTTATGGACCTTGCTTTGTGCACTGGTGCACAGTCATGTTGGAAGAGGAAGGGGCCAGCTCCAAACTGTTCCCACAAAGTTGGGAGCATGGAATTGTCCAAAATGTCTTGGTATGCTGAAGCATTCAGAGTTCCTTTCACTGGAACTAAGGGGCCAAGCCCAGCTCCTGAAAAACAACCCCACACCATAATCCCCCCTCCACCAAACTTTACACTTGGCACAATGCAGTCAGACAAGTACCGTTCTCCTGGCAACCGCCAAACCCAGACCCGTCCATCAGATTGCCAGATGGAGAAGCGCGATTCGTCACTCCAGAGAACGCGTCTCCACTGCTCTAGAGTCCAGTGGCGGCGTGCTTTACACCACCGCATCCGACGCTTTGCATTGCACTTGGTGATGTATGGCTTGGATGCAGCTGCTCGACCATGGAAACCCATTCCATGAAGCTCTCTGCGCACTGTTCTTGAGCTAATCTGAAGGCCACATGAAGTTTGGAGGTCTGTAGTGATTGACTCTGCAGAAAGTTGGCGACCTCTTCGCACTATGCGCGTCAGCATCCGCTGACCCCGCTCCGTCAGTTTACATGGCCTACCACTTCGTGGCTGAGTTGCTGTCGTTCCCAAACACTTCCATTTTCTTATAATACAGCTGACAGTTGACTGTGGAATATTTAGGAGCGAGGAAATTTCACGACTGGATTTGTTGCACAGGTGGCATCCTATCACAGTTCCACGCTGGAATTCACTGAGCTCCTGAGAGCGACCCATTCTTTCACAAATGTTTGTAAAAACAGTCTGCATGCCTAGGTGCTTGAATTTATACACCTGTGGCCATGGAAGTGATTGGAACACCTGATTCCGATAATTTGGATGGGTGAGCAAATACTTTTGGCAATATAGTGTATGTTGGTTTAACAGGAGCCTTTTAATGAATACGATAACATCATTTTATATTTTTATTTTATTTTTTTATTTATTTAATCAGGACAGTGGACATTAATGAACAAACAAAAAACGTCTCGTTTGTCTCATTACCGGACGCTTTAATGGACTGTAAAGTTAGTTTAGATGTCAGTTGTGAGAGGCAGAAATCTTAGACTTAGACTTCCTTTATTGTCATTGTACAAAAAACACAAGGTGAATCTTGACAACAAAATGTCGAATCCTACCCAAAGAAATCCTGGAGCTTGTTAATATTTGAGTAGGAGTTTATGTCTGTGTGGTTTTGTAAGCCTCCTTTTTTCTGCTACATGGCTACATTTTTCAATTTTTTGAGGTGGTCACTCTGCCTTTTTCTGTAGAAATGTTGAATCCATGAAAATTTTTAGGAGACCGAGAAATCCAGTCATCTTCCTAAAACCTGGAAACGGCAAAAGTTCAAAAGTCAGGGATGCGACAACAGTGGTTTTGTTCTTTTAGTTTTGCTTCGCAAAAAAAAATGAAAAGGGTTTTGATCCTAACCTAAGTAAAGCAGTGAATTACCCAGATTTAATGTGGATCCAACACAGTCAAAAATGATCATTAAATAACAAAATTGGTGTCTAAACAGGCACAAATAACCCTTTTCCCCCAATAAAATCAAACAAAAGTGGAGACCGTCATGTTTTGAGCCTAAAAAATACGTTTTTTTTTATTCATTTTTTAGATTGCAGAGGTCTGAATTCTGGCCTTAATTTAGAAAACAAGCCAGTGTGTTGGAGTCTTTCAGAGTTAAGTTTGTGCTTTAAGCACAAACCCCCACAGCCTCGTGACCATTCATTTAATGAATAAACACTTTGTTAATGTATTAGTCGTGTCCACGGCCTCTTTTCTGGCATTCAGAGAAATATTTGATACAATGACTGCAACACACGAGTGTTCAGGCCTTAAATTGTGTGAGTCTGTGACTCAAAAAGAGGCTGGAAATACAGAGAAATAGAAATAAAGACAGGATCCGGGCATCCGAACGCTTGTTTTGAATTAGCCGACTCGTTTTCTTACCCTCCCAGCTCTGAGTCGGCCTCGTTGGCCTTGTGCGGACTATCAAAGAGCGTCCTCTCAGATACGAGGAGGACTGGGAGTACTTGTGTGGTTGTTCGGCTCGTAATGCTTCCTGACTCTCCCTCGGTCAGGACATCGGGAACTGGGACGCGTCTCCGTGTTTTTCCGGGGCGTTTTGGCTCCGCCTCTCTACTGACTCCTGAGCTCTGAGGGCCTCCTGGTGCTGAGCGGGCCGGGTTTATTTAGTTTAATTTAATATATTTATTGATTTGAATAGGGACAAAGCACATTAATGGTCTGTGTTGTTATTGTTTTAAGGCTACATTCGGACTCCTTTTGCATAATTTAATGGTAAAAACTTTGCTCAAAATCCTATTGTACACAATCAGATACACCTGATAACAGGGGGCAGAAGACTACACAAAAAATAATCTTGACTTATCGGATAGTAATAAATTATTAATATAAAAAATTCATTTCTATTTTTTCTTTTTACATATTTTGTAGAAAAAATGTTTCTGTTTTGTTTTATTCTTCGATCAGGCTTTAAAGGGTTAAGAGATTTTTTGTACAGTGATTCAATTCATTTTAAATTGGTTAAGGGTTAGGATTAGGATAGGATCCACTTCCACTTCTCGTGGGTCGGAGTGATGTCAGACGCCCAAAAACGAGCTGTTAAAACGTTTTTTTTTCCTCTGGTGCACTACTTTCTAGGCGTTGCCATTCACAGACAGACAATGAGTAACACTCCCCATTCAGGCTCCCATAATCTGCCGTAAATGCTGTTGTAGCAACCCGTGTTTGTCTGAATACGGCCGGGATGTAAAGAGGTGGATTAAGACTTCTTTTCTAAACTAAAAAAAATCTGTCCTCACCCAATACATCCACCTGGAGGCCCCTAGAGACTAGGGCTGTCATGATACTAAAATTTTCAACTCGATACCGATACTCAGGAAAATACTCGATACCATTTTCGATAGCACAAGGATAAAAACAAAGACCCCAAAATTTAACTGAATTTTGACAGGTTAGTGTATTTCATTTCAAACTGACCTGTTACTGATGTTATGGTGACTGGTGGCCAACATTGATGACCCTAACCCTAACCTATCCCTTTATAGATGTGAGAAATAAATATTTTTTGGTTAAACTTGTTTAAGGCTTATTCTACAAACCTATTTAACATACACTATTTTAACATAATACGTATAGAGTTTGAAAGATTAGTTTCACTATTTTTAAATTAATGTCTATATTGCCGTGAGGCAATTACGATTTTCTTGCCTGGGATCTTCCTATTGGTGACGTAATCAAAATGGCCGGCTTGGATGTTAGCGAAGTTTGCAGCGATAGTTTGTATCAATACTTTTGAAAATGAGTATCGTATCGAGATACAAGATTTTAGTATCTATACTTTTGACAACCCTACTAGAGACAAAGACATGCAGGAAACAGAAAAAGGTGTCGAGCACAAAGTGAAACACGGGAGGTTTTTACACAGAAATGCCTTTTCTTTGTGGGCCAAAGCGCCCGTCCTCCGGTAGACGAATGTGGATGTGATGCGTTTGGCTGTTTGGAAAGCAGCAGACTAAACGCAGTTTCTGGTGGGACGGGGTGAAAACGTCATTAAGGCAACAGAGAGAAGGAATAGGAGATAAACGGATTATGCTGTTCGGCTCTGACTTCAGCAGATGTTCAGAGTTTTTCTCACAATATTGGATCATCTGCACACAACGCTGCTTTGGGCAAGTAGTTCTGGCTGCAGACCGCAGGAAGCTAAGGATGGATATCCAACTCCCCCACATCCAAGTCGGCCATTTTGATTAGGTCACCAATAGGAAGATCCCAGGCAAGAAAATCCTAATTGCCTCATGGCAATATAGACATTAATTTAAAAATAGTGAAATTAATCTTGCACTGAATTAAACTCTATCCATAATATTATGTTAAAATGGTGGATGTTGAATAGGTTTGTACAATAAGTCCAAACAAGTTTAACCAAAAAATATTTATTTATCACAATTATGAAGGGTGGAGGGTTAGGGGTTAGGGTTAGGGTTAGGTTCAGGGTTAGGGTTAGGTTTAGGGTCATTAATGTGGGCCACCATAACATCAGTAACAGGTCAGTTTGAAATTAAAGACACTAACCTGTCAAAATTCAGTTAAATTTTGGGGTCTTTGTTTTTATCCTTGTGGTATCGAAAATGGTATCGAGTATTTTCCTGAGTATCGTATCCAGTTGAACATTTTAGTGGCTATGGGTTAGGGTTAGGGTTAGGGTTATGGGTTAGGGTTAGGATTAGGTTTAGGGTTAGGACATCGTTTGTCTTCTGATTTCGTATAGATAGTAAAGTTTTGTTTCCGCCTCGGAAAGCCTCTAGTCACATGACCTAATCAAAATGGCCGACTTGGACGTGGGAGGAGTTGGACATCCAGCCGAGGCTCCTACAGGCTGCAGCCAGAGGCTGTACTCGCTTTGAGGGCTCTCATTTGCCCGTTTCCTATTGGTCTTCTGGGTTTGGGTTCTCTGATTGGACGTCTCAACTGGAGTGGGATTCTGAGTCACACACCGAATAATTCAGAATAATCTCGGTTCTCCTTCTTGGAGTGATTTCTGTTTGTCTGGTCTCTTAAGAGCCAGAGGACGAGGCGGGTCATCCGGGCTGAAAACCCGCGTATTGACCCCGGCTTCTGGAGTGAGTGGGTTAGTGTTTGCTCTAAGAGATAGGCCTGTTTTCACAAAGACTGAGCACATTTACTCAGTGCTTGTCAAACACATCCCACACAGGCCTGCAAATTGACCCGGGTAACTCGGCCCCAAACTGCCTCGTTCCACTCCATATTTTACCTCATATTTTATTTTATTTTATTTTATTTTATTTTATTTATTTTTATTTTTTCATTTTATTTTATTTTATTGTGTTTTATTTATTTTATTAATTTATTATTATTATTATTATTATTATTATTATTATTATTATTATTATTATTTTACTTCATATTTTAGAAGTCGGCATAAATCTTGTCAGGATGACTTCATTCCAGCTTGCCCCTTTTTATTTGGGTGAATGTACTTTGAACCATCACAGGGCCACAAATGTTTTGTTCACAATCATTTTATGTGATATTTTTAAACCAGATCAATAATTATAAGTTCAGATTTTAACACGGAGGCTGATCAAAAGCCCTTTTCAGACCTGAGATATGTGAAGTAAAAGGCTCAGTCTTATGATTAGTGATAAACAGTCTTACAGAGCGGAAGGTTCAGCTTCTGGACGGTTAACCGAAGCCTTTATCATCACAAATAAAAAAAAATGTAACCAGAAAAATGACTAAAGAGCTCAGCCTGAGAGGCTTTAAGTTACCTCTCCATCTATATATAAACAGTGGAAAACGTACTCGACTGGGACTGACTCACTCTTCCTCCTTTGTAGCTGCTCTTGAACCTGACGCTCTCCCCACCCGGCCAATCAAATAAACATTTTGAGTGGAGGACTCTGAGAGCAGCATGTCGGGGGGGTGGGGGGGGGGTTCTGTGGAAGCCATTACGTCATCCAAACGCTTCGGCCCGTACATTTTTTAGTCTAAGCCACCAAAACCATCTTAAATAGCAGATATAGTCTCTGTTATTTTGCTCTGTGTGTGAAATGGTTTTACTCCATCGGCCCAGTTCAGGATCTGGTTTCTTTTGTGGTTTTCTGTTTCTTTGGCATTCATGGAGGAACCCTGTTTCACTGGAAAAAGATTAATTCATACAGACAAAAGAGGCTTCAAGGGGACATATTATGCTAAACCAAGTTTTTAATAATTTGATTGTGTACATTTGGGACTGTGGAGGGCCTATCAGCAGTGAAAAAAAATGACTCAGTCATGTTTTTGTGGGCTGCCTCAGTCTGAATCCAGGAGATAAATCAGGAGGTTTCAGGAGTGGGTAGTTTCTGACGTCATTAGCTCTAGCTCATTATAATATTCCAGCCTTTCACCTGCATTTTGCTTACTTCGCCTATCTCGTGTAACGGGAATAGCATGCTTTACTCAGCTAACAGAAATCTAGATTTTTATAAGCAGTAAATTACACAAACAGCGGTCAGCGGTTGACCATATTTAGTCAGCGACCGTATTTACCCGACGTAAAAACATACACATTTTTAAGAAAAAAGTCAAATAAAGCTCATAACTCACCATTCAGAAACGTCTTTTTGCAGTCTACATTGAACAACTTTTCGGCTAGCTACTTCTTGTTCAGGGTCTGACTCCGGTTCAAACATATAAGGTTGGACTGAAAAGTTTCCTCAAGCTGCCATGTTTCTCCCAGAGTTCACGTTCAGCTGTTGTCATGGTAGCGTGAGCGTTAGCATGGCAGCGTTAGCATGGTAGCGTTAGCATGGTAGCGTTAGCATGGTAGCGTTAGCGTGCCGACGTGGGCACACCTCCCGGAAGAAGTGGGTGGATTGCCTGCGTCTCATTTGCATTTAAAGAGACAGGCACTCCAAAGCGAGCGCTCTGAACGGGGCTGTTTTGGCTGGGGGATTGAACTGCTATTGGGCTTCATCCTTATGGGATTTTGAACAAAGCTTGTCACAGACATTACATCAGGACACCAGGGAACTAGTTTAACTTGTTGAAATAGGGTTTAATATGTCTCCTTTCAGGACTTTTGCCACTTCGGGGGGCTCTCGGTACAAACACGAGCACGATTCAGCCCAAAGAGGAACTGGCCCCAAATCCATGCATCATAAATGAAAATTGGATGGTTTGTTCCAGATATCGGTTCACTTCTCTGGCCCTCTGTTGGCTTTGGGAAGTCGGGCCTTTCCTCCGGGGGAATGGGCTCTGAGGCGTGGGCTGGAAAGGGGGGAAAGGAACAAAAAGCCCGGAGAACCACCACAACATATTTTGGGGTCTTGAAGTATTTTCCATAGCTGCTTTCTTCTATTCCGGGTGTCTGGCAGCATTCACTCAGGTTTCCCCTCCATAGAGACAGACGACCATATACAGTGGGGGAGATAAGTATTTGACCCCTTGCTGATTTTGCAGGTTTGCCCACTTACTACGAATGCTTATTTTTCCTCATCAGATGGTTATCAATTTTTATAAATTCATATGGTGTGATTTTCTGGAATTTTCTTTGGGATTCTGTCTTTCACTGTTAGAATGTACATATGATTAAAGTTATAGATCGTTGCATTCTTTGTAAGTGGGCAAACCTGCAAAATCAGCAAGGGGTCAAATACTTATTTCCCCCACTGTATAGTCACACTCGTTTCCTTAATTTATTAACCTAATATTCCCTTTTTTTATTTATTTTTTTTAGATTTTTAGAGACCATATCTGTGATTTCCAATGTTCTTCACATGCTAGCCAACTGGCTGGTTGAATTCTTGAGGACGTATCATAAAGAAAAGGCACTTTTAAGGGCGTATCATAAAGAAAAGGCACTTTTAAGGGCGTATCATAAAGAAAAGGCACCTTTAAATGCTCCAAAATCTCCCGGTCCGCCCGTCTGAGCGCAGTGGGGTCGGAATAACACGATGGTTAAAAAGAGCACGTGAGTCAGATTTGGCAGGTTGGGAAGGCTCGTATTCAGCGTGCGGGCATCAGCGCCCAGATCTGAAGGGACACTCGAGGCTGGCGAGGCCACGCCCGGGTCTGCAGTGCTGCAGCGAGCTGGCAGAGGCTCAAGAGGAGAGCTGGGAGGTTTGAGTCTGAGTGCTGAGGCAGGCGATCGATGGAGGGAGGCATCCGTTTGGCTCCTGTTAGGGCTGTAAAGGGCATATTGGTACCGGACGCTGACTGTACACAGGTCCATGTAGGGCTGTCACGATCAGTGGTGGAGAAAGTACTCATACAATGTACTTAAGTAAAAGTACAAATACACAGACAAAAATTTACTCAAGTAAAAGTCAAAGTAGCACATTATTATTTTACTTAAGTAAAAGTAAGAAAGTACAAGCTTTTAAAACTACTTAAGTATTAAAAGTAAAAGTACTTGCCAACCATAATACCTAACGGCTTATATAATGTCATTAAGTGTACCTATCGTATTTAGTATGAATAAATCAGTAATGTACCATTTTAATGAGCAATGCTGCAGATAAAGCATGTTTTTCTTGTGTTTACCCCCTGTGACAGTTTAGATTTAGATATTTTATGCAGGTCCTGGTACTGTGCTGCTCTTCTTGAGGGAGGGCCTAATGGTTATTTCCCGCTTTGGATTGGTTCAGCGGACTGATTCTGCTCTCGCCATTGGATACTTTCAAACTATCGAACAAATCAAAAAACCGAAATGCGTCTTGGATGTAACGAGTAACGAAACGCTGTATAGAAATGTAGTGAAGTAGAAAGTACAGATACTTACTGTTAAATGTAGTGGAGTAAAAGTAGAAAGTATCCATTATTAAATCTACTTAAGTAAAGTACAGATACACGGAAATTGTACTTAAGTACAGTAACGAAGTACTTGTACTTCGTTACTTCCCACCACTGGTCACGATACTAAAATGTTCAACTCGATACCGATACTCAGGAAAATACTCGATACCATTTTCGATACCACAAGGATAAAAACAAAGACCCCAAAATTTAACTGAATTTTGACAAGTTAGTGTCTTTATGGTGTCTTTATGTTATGGTGGCCCATATTAATGACCCTGACCCTAACCCTAACCCTGACCCTAAACCTGACCCTAACCCTAACCCTAACCCTAAACCTAACCCTCCACCCTTCATAATTGTGAGAAATAAATATTTTTTGGTTAAACTAGTTTGGACTTATTGTCCAAACCTATTTAACATCCACTATTTTAACATAATATTATGGATAGAGTTTAATTCAGTGTTTGAAAGATTCATTTGATAGATAAGATTGATAAGATTCAATGATAATAACACGCCAACATTAATCAAATCCGTATGGCTGCAGACTGCAGGAAGCCAAGGACGGATATCCAACTCCCCCTCATCCAAGTCGGCCATTTTGATTAGGTCATGTGGCTAGCAGCTTTCTGAGGTGGAAACGGAAATTTACTGTCTATACGAAATCGGAAGACAAATGATGTCATAACCCTCACCCTAAACCTAACCCTGACCCTTCATAATTGTCAGAAATAAATATTTTTTGGTTAAATTTGTTTGGACTTATTGTACAAACCTATTTAACATCCACTACTTTAACATAATATTATGTATAGAGTTTAATTCAGTGTTTGCAAGATTAATTTCACTATTTTTAAATTAATGTCTATATTGCCATGAAGCAATTAGGATTTTCTTGCCTGGGATCTTCCTATTGGTGACCTAATCAAAATGGCCGACTTGGATGTGGGGGAGTTGGATATCCATCCTTGGCTTCCTGCAGTCTGCAGCCAGACGGACTTGATTAATGTTGGCGTGTTGTTATTAGCCGTTAGCCACAGCTAGCAATTCAAGGATAACGTCACGTTAATGATCATAAACAATGTAAATAAATATGGGTTTTTGTCCCAGTATGAGCCTCCAGGTAACACTGGTGTGTTTTAATCTAACTACAGGGCAAGATAAGCTGTGTGTGTGTGTGTTTTTAGTTTTGATTTGTGGTTGACTGACACTGAAAGGTTTGCAAAGATTCATGGCATCGTAGAGAAAAAGACGACTAGCATCAAAGTCGAAGTGAGTTTAAAAATCCACGATGGCTTCTAGTTTTTAAGGGTTTTTTATTTTGGTAAATATTCGACGGGTCATGCTTTCTGTGGTTTCCTTGTTTGACCCGGTCAGGAATCCGCTTTTATCGTTTTTAATGGATTTCTGCCTGAATAAACAGTGTTTGATTCACTTTTTTGGAACTCCAGACATTTAAAGCATCATTTTCCCAGCGGATGGAGGGTAAACTTTTCTGCTCCCTACTTAACTTCAGATGACAACGGCCATAACTCCGCTGTTCCTCCTTCTTAGGAAAGGGACTAAGTTTTCTTTCTTATCTCAGAAACCGATCCACCGGGACATCAAATGCACCACGAACACAGAGCTGACCCAGTTTTGGCTCAGACCTGGAGCCCCAGGGACCTGCAGGGTGGGGCGTCTGAATACAGCTTGTTTTAGCATCTGAGACACACCTGAGGAGTCAGTGGGCGGGGCCACACCTGTGTGGGGGGGGGGGGGGGGGGGGGGGGGGGGCAGGTTAAAAAATAGAAAAAAACAGGCAGAGTATCGTAAAAAAGCATCTTGATTAAATGTTGTACGTTTCTCAGTGCTTCTAATTTAACGCTTTGAAGCCTGATCCAAGAATAAAACAAAACAGAAAATGACTTTTTAATGCTTTTAAGTCTTTATTTGGCCTTTTAACAAAATATGTAAAAAGAAAAAACAGAAATACATTTTTACTAATTTATTACTATGCGATAAGTCAAGATTATTTTTTGTGTAGTCTTCTGCCCCCTGTTATCAGGTGTATCTGATTGTGATTTTGAGCAAAGTTTTTACCATTAAATTATGCAAAAGGTGTCAGAGCTATTTAGTGGAGTTTGATCTGTTTTAATAATTCAAACTAAAGCTGGTTATTAGTTCTTTCGCACTCCTGTTTCGATGTTTGTTTCTGCTCATTTGAAGCATGTAAATGGGGAAAAAGCAGCTTCCTCTTATGAGGACTTGACCCTCATTCTACAGAATAACCTCAGCTCCAAATTAACCCTTTAAAGCCTGATCCAAGAATAAAACAAAACAGAAAATGACTTTTTTTTGGTTTGAATTCCTTATTTGGTCTTTTAACAAAATATGTTAAAAGAAAAAACAAAAATACATTTTTAATATTAATAATTACTATGCGATAAGTCAAGATTGTTTTTTGTGTAGTCTTCTGCCCCCTGTTATCAGGTGTATCTGATTGTGTACAATAGGATTTTGAGCAAAGTTTTTACCATTAAATTATGCAAAAGATGTCATAGCTATTTAGTAGAGTTTGATCTGTTTTAATAATTAAGACGAAAGCTGGTTATTAGTTCTTTCTCAGTCCTGTTTCAATGTTTGTTTCTGCTAATTTGAAGCATGTAAATGGGGAAAAAGCAGCTTCCTCTCATGAGGACTTGACCCTCATTCTACAGAATAACCTCAGCTCCAAATTAAAAGAAGAAACAGCTCCTGACAGACTGAGTTTCTCCGGTCCTTCTCTCGGTTTCCTCTCTCCTCGTTTCGCTGCTCGCTCTTCATCTGCCGCTCGTCTCTGTCCCCCTCTGAGCCTCTGGTCTCGTTCCCAGCACTAACACTGCTCCATTGTTTACCCGCAAACGTCCCCGTGATGCCGAAATGCTGAAACCAGAAGCTCCGGGCTGCTGTTTGCTCTGCGGCCGTTAGGTTTGAGGAGATTAGCTTCTCCACATTAACCCGTCTCCTGATGGCAAAGAAAAACCGCTCACTTACGCAACGGGAGGGTCAGAAGTTCAGGTTTTGTTTGACTTTTAACTCATTGACTGCCAGCCATTTTCAGAACAGAGAGTCCCATACTGCCAGAGTTTTTTTTAGCATTTTGACTGATTTTTCAAGAGCCACAGAATAGTTTGTGCTATGACTATGTAAACACCGAACACACCAAAAGAAAGAGTAGACTCTCTTCTTTCATCAGGAAAAAACATTTTGTTCTACCTTATTCCGTTCTTTAGTAATCAGCAGTAGAACATAGGTTGATTTCAACAAAAACACCAGTTTTTGACCAATAAATGAAGAAAACAAGCTTTTTGTGAAAAGATACAGTTCAAGCAGAGAAGTGTCTTTGGTGCTATTTTTTTGGCTTTAGTGACACCTCAAACATCTTAAAAGTTGTATCCTTCTATAAAACGGCAAAAACAACATCTAGAAATGGTTTTAAATGACAAAATAATTTATTCACAAATACATTTATGTAAATAGTTCTGAAACACGCCGTGAGCTAGGCCTACTCTCTCC
>JABUIW010043228.1:15661-27470 GCA_013363375.1 Menidia beryllina | reverse complement strand
TTTTGATGTAAAATAAAGAGGTAAAAAGGTAAAAAAATACAGTAACCGAAGTTGCCAAAGTGCTGTACAGGTAAAAATAAACATAGAAAGCTAACATAATTTACATACATATATGTAATTTTAATGTAAAATAAAGAGGTAAAAAGGTTAACAAAAAGATTCTCCAGAGGAAATGCTGCACTGAAAGCTGTCAGTGATCAAAAAAACATGTTGGGAAGTTTGTCATGGGACATGTTTTTGTCATTAACAGCAAATGAAAAAGACTATTGTTGCACTCTGTTTCTTTAGCTTCTTTAGCTTGTCACTTGTGAGCGCTGCTCCTCTTTAGAAATGAAGTGAGTCAAAAGTCACAGGACAAAGGGAAAAGAATACCCCAGAAAACGATGGTGGGGGGGGGCTATCTTTAAGGCTATCTCCAGAACATGGCCGCCAACCTGAGAGCCGCCATATTGGATCATATTGGGCAGGTTTTTTCCAACAGGGAGGGGGTCGTGTAGTATATCAAAACAGACCAGAACCGTCTGATAAATGGATTGGCACAATCAGATGTCTAATATCTCATGTTATTAAAACAGAAACTAGCTGGGAACCAGCCTGAGACTGTTCCCAATTTCTGTGGAAAACTTTGAAGTCCTGTGACTGCTGACTCCTCCTGTGTCTTATAAACGGTATAGATGGGAAATAAGTGTCACATGTCTACAAAGGAAACGGTTTTTGTGTATTTTTCTGTTGAATTATTTTCAAAATAATCTATTTTGTTCCATTTCTGAAGGGTTTAAAAACATCTATGAGTACATTTATGCCTGAAAACTACCCTCTAAGTAAGGTTGAAGTCAAATTCAAATAATAAAAAAAAACATTTTGTCAGTACTGGAACCCGAATGAGGCCGTTTTCAAAGTTAGCAATGATAAAAAATAATCTATTTGGAGTTTTTTCATCACATTATTTGCTAACAACCCCCCGGAGTCTGTCGATTGAAACCACTCGGCTCCGGCCAGAAAAGAAGATGAATCCTCAGACTGAGGAGTAAACCAAAGTAAAACTCTGGATTTGGATGGATGTGCTAGTAAAGGGAGACTGTGGATGGTTGCTAACAGGAGGAATGCGTAGAGTAGAATATCTTTTAGCTTCTGTTCACACTCCAAACACGATACTAGCTTAGCGTTGGACTAAGTCCAGTAATCAGACGTAAACATTGAGAAGCTAATGTCGCATTGGACGCTTTTTTTTAGCTAGTGAAATGTAGCCTCAAAAGTCTCTAAACGTTGATGTGAGTGAAGGAGGCCTTTAACTGTTTAGTTTTAGTTTGTCTCTCTCAGGCTTTAGCGAGTTAATTATGGCATCAGGACCTGGTGGAGCTTCCTGGTCAAATCAGAACAGCTTTTGCTCCTGTTAGAAACAAGCTAATCCAGAGGTTTACTCTCTGTGAGATGCGCTAGGCCCCTAAAGATAGATACATTTATTTTTGTTTTTCCGTTAGCATCTTTTAATGCCTCGTTTTCTTTTGTGTTTTAATTAACTGTGTTATTTTTTGCTACGTCAGGGAGACGAATTCCACTCGTACCTCCAGCTGGATTCATGTTTCTTTGTTAAGGGGAGCGTCCCCAGAGTGTCCTCAGTGCTATTTTAGTCCGTCATCCACCGCTTCGCACACATGCGGAGCCGTAAATTGCAGCTCTTTTTTTGCAAGCCGGCCAAATTTCTGCGGACTGGTTTGAAGCGGAGATTTTTCCACTACACGATGTTGTCACTAATCACTCTGCATCAGGCCGGGTGGGAGGGGGGGTTGGAGTGGTTTGTTGCTATTTTCTTTGACCCCAAGATTCTTAATGATAGCTTCTTTTAGCGTGAGTCATTCATTTAGTCTGCTTCAAACCACTCTGCTGTTTTTTTTTAAAACCCTATTTTAAGCATCTCGGTAGACGGTCTGTAAACACTGAAAACATGAAGCCTCAGCGTGTGTCTGCAGGCCTCAGAGAGGTTTCTCATTAGCTTCTCATTAGCTTTTCATTAGCATAACTGGACAACAGGGTTGCTAACACCAGGCCTATGTTTGCAGGACTGCTTCACGGTGGAGGGAGAAGACCTGAAGCATGACTTTGAGAGGCTCCAGCTGGCCATGGAGATGGTGGGATTTCTTCCCGCCACGCGCAAACAGTGAGTAACGCACACAGACTCCATCCACTACCAGGCTCCATAAACCAAGGGGAAGTCTGTGCTGTTGGTCCCAACATGACTCCGGCTTCTCCGGGGACACGATGGGGATGGAACAGCAGCTAGTTTCCGGAAAATTAAACGGAATAAGCCAGAGCATAAGCAGCTAAAAGCAAAGCTGTCACTGTTTCGGGGTATATATGACGCGTTGTCAGTCTATAAAACGGTAATAATGCTATTTATTTATTTATTGTTATTATTTTTTTATTTTTTACCTTGTCCTGTTCAGAATTACGGCAGCAGAACTGAAATTTATTTATTTATTTATCTCTTTATTGATGATTTTTTATATATATATATATATATATATATTTTTTTTTATTACTATTTTTAAAAAATGTTCTTTACCATGTCCTGTTCAGCTTCACGGCAGCAGAACTGAAATTTATTTATTCATTTATTTATCTCTTTATTAATTTTTTTTATATATATTTTTATTTCTTTTTTTTTTTTTACCACGTCCTGTTCAGCATTACGGCAGCAGAACTGAAATTTATTTATTTATCTCTTCATTAATTTTTTCTTACATATTTTTTTTATTTTTAATATTATTTGTTATTTTTACCATGTCCTGTTCAGGATCATGGCAGCAGAACTGAAATGTATTTATTTATTTATCTCTTTATTAATTATTTTTTATATATATTTTTATTTTTATTATTATTACCGTTTTTTGTTTTTTTTTACCTTGTCCTGTTCAGCATTATGGCAGCAGAACTGAAATCTGAGTACCCTTAGCGCTATGCTGAACAAAATTGCTTTGCCAAGGGAGTTTTTTTTTTTGTGAGAATCCCCCCTCTATTACCCAAAACTGCTGTATTTATTCATTTTTGCTACCAAACTTCCATGTGTCCAATAATGCCGAACCTGACAGAGAGACAGGGACGAAAGAAGAGATCCTTTAGACAGAAAGAGAAAGGGGAAAATGAATAAAAAAAAGAAAGAAACACAACAATACTATACAACAAGCTGCTATGTCTGTAAAAAGAAAACTTGTGGGGGACCCGGGTGGAGAACCTGTAGGAGTTCCTGCAAAAGGACAAACAACTAATGCATTTTAAAGGATTTGAAGTATTGTGTGTGCCTGTGCAGCCTTGTTACATATTTCCGCCCTGTCCTCCAGGATCTTCTCTCTGCTGTCGGCCATCCTCCACCTGGGAAACATCCGCTACAAGAGGAAAACCTACCGGGACGACTCCATCGACATCCTCAACCCAGAGATGCTGCCGGTGGTCTCCGAGCTGCTGGAGGTAAACATGGAGTCCTCTAACTCCACACATCTGCTCCCCCAATCCTAAAATATGTTGAAACAAGGAGATTATAAAATCTAAACAGTTTAACGGTTGAATATGTAATGTCTGGTTTCTTTTCTCTCTGGCTCTTAACAGGTCAAAGTGGAGAAAAGTGATCATTCATTTTTATTTGATTTCATCTAACACATTTTTCTAACTGTCGTTTCTTCCTGAGCGTTGGTAATGAAACGCTGAGTTTTGAATACATCTATACAATACAATACAATACACCTTTATTTATATAGCACGATTTAAACAAACACAGGGTTTTCTAAAGTGCTGCACAAAAACATATCCAGAAAAATAAATAACACAGTAGAAATTCAGCAAGAAAAGATGAGGTACACAGTAAAAAAACAAAAAAAAACACCATTTATTAATAAAATTAAATGTGGTATAAACTTGTAATTTGGCTGCAGTTGATCCCATTTACACACAAAAAGAAAGAAACATTATCTCTGTTTTCAAATTTCTCTCCTGTGGTCCCTGAGCTGCTGGAGGTGCTACATGACTTTACTCATCATCTGCTTTTCCTTTTTCCTAAAATAGATTGAAACAAGGAAACTGTAACCCAACCGGCTCTAAACCGTTAAACGGTTAAATATGTAATGTCTGGTTTCTTTTCTCTTTGGCTCTTAACAGGTCAAAGAGGAGAAAAGTGATCATTCATTTTTATTTAATTTCATCAAACACGTTTTTCTTACTCTCGTTTCTTCCTGAGCTTTGATGATGAAACGCTGACTTTAAAGGTGGTATGAATGGGTAATTTGGCTGTAGTTGATCCCACTTACACACAAAAAAATCCTCTTTTCAGAGACCAGGGCCGGCCGGTTTAAAGGAGGTTTGTTTCCAGGAGCCTTAGATCGTAGCTCTTCATCTTCTGGACCACAGTTGGAAAAAAACATTATCTCTGTTTACACATTTCTCTCCTGTTGTCTCTGAGCTATTGGAGGTGCTACATGACTTTACAAATCATTTGCTCTCCCTTTTCCTAAAATATATTGAAACAAGGAAATTTTAATCCAACTGGCTCTGGTTTCTTTTCACTCTGGCTCTTAACAGGTCAAAGAGGAGAAAAGTGATCATTCATTTTCATTTGATTTAATCTAACACATTTTCTAACTCTTGTTTCTTCCTGAGCTTTGATGGTGAAACCCTGACTTTTTGAATATATCTGTACTTAAACACCGTTTAACGGTTAGATATTTAATGTCCGGTTTCTCTTCCTCTGTCCCTTGACTACAGGTCAGAGAGGAGATGCTGATGGAGGCCCTGACCACCAGGAAGACGGTGACGGTGGGAGAGAGGCTGATCGTTCCCTACAAGCTGGCTGAGGTGAGGCTGCAGAACTCAGAACAATAAAGAACCGCGCATTTCAGATGCACACGTGGCTTTTTTCTGCTTTGACTCCGCGTTCCCCTTCAGCCCGATCAGAAAACGGCTGTTTAGAGATCCTAAAAAAGCCCAGAACGAACCACTGGTGTTGTGTGTTTCTAGTCTAATCACTGCAGATAATAGCTTACAGTTAATTCTGTGAACTGTCTGGAGCAGAAACTGGTCAGACTGGGATGGAAAAACAATAATTTCACAGTACAAACTGAGGTTGTCTTTGTTTTACGGAGTGTGCACAAAGGAAAGTGATTATTCATTTTAACTTGATTTTATTTACCACATTTTTCTATATGTCGTTTCTTCCTGAACGTTGATGATGAAACGCTGACTTTTGAATACCTGTAATTAGACACCATTGATAGATAACATTAAAGGCGGTATGAGTTGGTAATTTGTTTTTGTTTTTTTGTTTTTCCCTTTTTAAAAAAAAAAAAAAGAAAAAGAGAAAAAAAGGAAAAAATTAAAAAAAAAAAGGAAAAAAAAAATTTTTAAAAAAATTTTAAAAAAGGAAGAAAAAAAAAAGTTGGTAATTTGGCTGTAGTTGATCCCATTTACAGACAAAAAAATCCTCTTTTCAGAGACCAGCGCCGACCATTTTAAAGGAGGTTTGTTTTCAGATCGTAGCTCTTCATCTTCTGTACCACAGTTAAAAAGAAACATTATCTCTGTTTACACATTTCTCTCCAGAGTTTTAAAACTTGGAGGTTGGAGGTCTTTTATGGGTGGAGTTTTTTCTCTAATGTACAGAATCAAAATGGCCCATCATCATTTCTGCTTAGCTGTGTTTTTAAAGAGGGAGCTAAGCTTCATCCGCTCTGTGTTAGGCTTTTATTGTTCATGGAGACATCGATAAAAGCTGTGAGCTTTGACTGTTTTCTCGTGCACGTCCTGAACCGTCCCGTGTTTGTGCACGTAACCGTAACGGGATCAGAACCTGCTGAGTCAGAGACAGGGCATCTTTTTACCTGTTTTTATTTTCATTTTTCTTCCTGCCTGCTAACATCTAAAAGGGGAAAAACTTAACTCTATTTTCTCTGGCACCAGCTCATTTTTGTTTTAATTTAACTGGAGAATCATAAGTAAGGAAAGAGGGAGCTCATCACTTTATTAACATTAGCGTTTATTAGCGTTTTTTTTTTTTTTTTTTACTTCCGTGTAAGATTTCAGTTATTTTCTGCCCTGAAGCTTTACTCTAGTTTAATTTAACTCATCTTTTGTGCCTTTATATTGTTAGCATCGTTTGACATTAGTCTGTTAACTAAACTAAAACTAAACTAAACTAAACCGACATGTGATTAAATTTCAGAAGATCAGCTAAGAATAAAGCATTTTCAATTCATTTGGATTCTACATATAACATCAGTAAAAAAAACATATTCTTTCATATTCAGATCTAAAGATATAGAAGTACATCCAAATTGTTTTTGCAGGCCAAAACACACAAACTCACATTTACTGAGTCCTCCAGTCTGTTTAGGAGAAAGAAAGCATTTCAAGACAGTTTTCACTGGGTTTTTTTTCACTCAGTTTTCGCTCTGAAAACAAACGCACGTCACGGTCTGCAACACCAAAGCCGTAAGACAGAAGTCGGGGGTAAATCTAAGGATGAACCCCATTATTTCTTCTTCTTTTTTTCTGTTTTTTTACAGCTCATTTGACCAGTGTATTGTAGGAAACAGTCTAAGCAGCATTACAATTCAGCCTTTCCCAGAAGACGTTTTTTTATATATTATATATTCCCACCAAACCCCGTAATGACCTGCTGGTTATTTAGGAGTAACTTTATATGAACAAACAGGGATTGTTTTGGCAGCGCGCTGGGTGGTCTCCATGTAAATATTGCTCCACAAGTCTCATCGCCTGTTAAACCGAGATGATGCACTTAAAAAAGAAAAAAAAAGAAGCTTGCAAAAATCGTGAGTAATGCATTGTCTCAGTTTGGTCAGATTTATGAGGCTATTGAATTTTTTTTTAAAACCCACTTCCACCAAATGATCGGAAGCTGTTGGAGATTTGGGCATTTTTGGTTCGAGAGCTAAAAATACTGTTTGTCCTGATGCAGTCGGGGATATTTGGTGTGAGGAGGCTAAAAATACCATGGTGAATTATTTAGAGATGGGGGTGTTTTTAACTCCGTGGATTGTTTGGTTTCTAAAGACTGTGGATGTCCTGTGTTCTGGCGAGGTCAAATATTTCCAGATTCTTTCTGTAAATGTGATTTCCACAAAGTAATCTGTTCAGATTGATAGTCTTTCTTCGTCACACAGAAGTGAATAATCAACAAAATAAACAAGGAAGTCCATCTTTATGTCATCTGGACTTCATTCTCTTAAGATTC
Organism: Menidia beryllina; assembly: GCA_013363375.1. NCBI lineage: Eukaryota > Metazoa > Chordata > Actinopteri > Atheriniformes > Atherinopsidae > Menidia > Menidia beryllina. The sequence continues at coordinate 20,233 of JABUIW010043228.1, read as the reverse complement.
TGTATAAATATTATTAGATCTAATGTTTTCTGTCGACTTTCGTGGATCTGATGGACTTCTGAAGAAGAAAAACCATAGTCAGAGGTGCACTAAAATCTGTGTTTCACATTTTAGAGTATCCTATATTCTTTTTCTTCTGGATTACTTGGGCTACAGGGGATCCCTGACAGGTCCGGGATGTGATTTAGCGTCTGCTCAAAGTTTAAAAGCTTGATTTCTTTCTTTTCTTTTAAAAGAAAAAAATGCAACTGTCCGCAGACAGATCTCGTTTTTTTTTTTTTTTTGAATAACGGTAATCAAGCCGGGCCTGAGTTTTACATTTGTGCTTGATAATAAATCTCCTCTGTTCCCTGTGTTCAGATGCTTTCATTCATTGTTTTTCATGCTGGATATTTCAAAAGTCCCCCCCCTTTACAGGGAGGGTTATCCGGGGCCAGTATCTGATTCGTTCTGCAGATGTTTGGGACACATCTGCTGCAGAGGTGGCTCCAGAATGAGGTGTCCAGAGCCACCACATATTCGTTCTGAGTGAGCAGACAGGTGTTATTATGGGCTGTCAGTGCGTTTTTCTTCCTCTCCCTTTGCTATAAATCCACCCCCGTACCAGAGACGTGTGCAGTTTATACGCCGTGCACAGCAGCTGTCTCTGAAATCCACATTTTTGTGCTTTCAATATACCATTTAGGACTGGGAACAAAAAGTTATTTATTAAATCATATGGAAATGCGGATGGAATGCTATGGAATATCCTCCTCAGCTAGATAATTTCATGACAAAAAAACAGATAATTACAGATCCAGCGTCAGCCTGCTGATTGAATTAAAAACATTAGATCTATGCGTCCAACCGCCTTTAACCTCTGCGGGAGACAGCAGAGAGCCTTTGGATTTGGGCTTAAAGGGGACATATAATGCAAAAACAAGTTTTTAATAATTTGATTATGTACATTTGGGACTGTGGAGGGCCTATCAGCAGGCAAAGTGTGAAAAAAATGACTCAGTCATGTTTTTGTGGGCCGCCTCAGTCTGAATCCAGGAGATAAATCAGGAGGTTTCAGGAGTGGGTAGTTTCTGACGTCATTAGCTCTAGCTCATTAGAATATTCCAGCCTTTCACCTGCATGTTGCTTACTCCGCCTATCTCGTGTAACGGGAATAGCATGCTTTACTCAGCTAACAGAAATCTAGATTTTTATAAGCAGTAAATTAAACAAACAGCGGTTGACCATATTTAGTCAGTGACCGTATTTACCCGACGTAAAAACATACACATTTTTAAGAAAAAAGTAAAATAAAGCTCATAACTCACCATTCAGAAACGTCTTGTTGCAGTCTACACTGAACAGCTTCTTGGCTAACTCCTTCTTGTTCAGGGTCTGACTCTGGTTCAAACATTTAAGGTTGGACCGAAAAGTTTCCTCCAGCTGCCATGTTTCTCCCAGAGAAGCGTTAGCATGGTAGCGTTAGCATGGTAGCGTTAGCGTGGTAGCGTTAGCATGGTAGCGTTAGCGTGCCGACGTGGGCACGCCTCCCTGAAGAAGTGGGTGGATTGCCTGTGTCTCGTTTGCATTTAAAGAGACAGGCACTCCAAAGCGAGCGCTCTGAACGGGGCTGTTTTGGCAGGGGGACTGAACTGCTATTGGGCTTCATCCTTATGGGATTTTGACCAAAGCTTGTCACAGACATTACATTAGGACACAGGGGAACTAGCTTAACTTGTTGAAATAGGGTATAATATGACTCCTTTAAACTTGGCCTGCTTGGTTAGCTAGTGTAGGAGAAGACTTTGGTGTGATCTGGATTTCTGTACAAAGAATCCTCTGTGTATTTTCCCTTTTTTCTGCTTGTTTTGATGTCTTAAAGATGTTTCTGGGCTGTAATATTTAAGGTGAGCATAGACAGATGTAAAGGCTATAAGAAAATGCCTTTCAGGCTTCATGTTTTTCTCTTTTATTCTTCTGTAGGGAAACAGAGCAGGACTCGTATAAAGATCATGAACTGAACTTTACATAGTTTTTTCTGTTAAAACGATCTGATGGAGGCCCTCTCTGAACGTGTTTAGCGTAAACTGAAACTACAGCTCGGTTTCGGTCTTTTTTCCAGGCCGGTACGGTACGAGACTCCATGGCCAAGTCCCTGTACAGTGCTCTGTTCGACTGGATCGTGTTCAGGATCAACCACGCCCTGCTGAACATCAAAGACCTGGAGGAGACCACCAAGGTAAAACCCCAGAAAACACAACAGAAAGACGACTTTGGTTTTTGTTTTTAATGTGAAGTTCTGCTTAGAGCAGTGTTTTTCAACCACTGTTCCTCAGCACACTAGTGCAGTGTTTTTCAACCTTTTTTGACCCAAGGTACAGTTTTTGATTGAAAAAATCTCGAGGCACACCTCCAACCAAAAATGTCAAACAAATCTGTAGCCGCCTATAGTAACACTATAGTTATTCTTATTTTATTCTTATCTTATCTTAAGTGTCTTGAATAGGAATCAAAAAAACACAAAAATTCATTTTTATCATATTTTATATTTCTTCTTTCAAATTGCTCTTAACATGTTCACTTCAATATGCAAAATTATATTCAAAATCTAGTCATAAGGAATTATTACATGATTACGCCACCAGTCACTAGAACAGCACAGACACTCAAAAATGGCATATTATTTGCAGAAAATTAATTCCTTATCAAAAAAATTTTTTAGACCAATTAGGTGAAATAGGATGATTTTCTACGGCACACCTGAATTGGTCTAAAAAGATTTTTTGATAAGGAATTAATTATCTGCAAATAATTTGAGTGTCTGTGCTGTTCTAGTGACTGGTGGCGTAATCATGTAATAATTCCTTATGACTAGATTTTGTATATAATTTTGTATATTGAAGTGGACATGTTAAGAGCAATTTGAAAGAAGAAATATAAAATATGATAAAAAATACATTTTTGTGTTTATTTGATTCCTATTCAAGACACCTAAGATAAGATAAGAATAACTATAGTGTTACTATAGGCGGCTACAGATTTGTTTGACATTTTTGGTTGGTGGTGTGCCTCGAGATTTTTTCAATGAAATAATTTACCTTGGGTTAAAAAAGGTTGAAAAACACTGGCTTAGAGCAGTGTTTTTCAACCACTGTGCCTCGGTACACTAGTGTGCCGTGAGTGATGGTCAGGTGTGCTGTAGAAAATCATCCTATTTCACCTAATTGGTCTAAAAACATTTTTTGATAATTTTCTGCAAATAATATGCCATTTTTGAGTGTCTGTGCTGTTCTAGTGACTGGTGGAGTAATCATGTAAAAAATACATTTTTGTGTTTATTTGATTCCTATTCAAGACACTTAAGATAAGATAAGAATAACTATAGTGTTACTATAGGCGGATACAGATTTGTTTGAAATTTTTGGTTGGTGGTGTGCCTCGTGATTTTTTCTATGAAAAAAGTTACCTTGGGTCAAAAAAGGTTGAAAAACCCTGCTTTAGATGGATGTACTTTCTGACCCAGTGAGGGTGGATTCTTACGGGTTTCCGCCCCGTTGTCTTCCCCAGATCTTGTCCATCGGCGTGCTGGACATTTTCGGTTTCGAGGACTACGAGAACAACAGTTTTGAGCAGTTCTGCATCAACTTCGCCAACGAGCGTCTGCAGCATTACTTCAACCAGCACATCTTCAAACTGGAGCAGGTGGGCGAGCAGGAACTAAGGAAGTGTTTTTTTTCGCTGTACGAAAAATGCTAAATGATTCTCGGTTACTCGCTCATGAATTTAAAGTGCGAGTTAATGGAAAAACCACCCAGCTCCGGATGTTTGCTCTCTCAGGGGAGCTGATTAACTTCAAAGGACTTTAAGAGTCCCGATCTGTAAGATTTACCTGTGAGTCAAACATCGTGTTTGTTTTGGGATTAGCTCAATCGGAGGCCTGTCCCGACAGGTTTCCCACTCTGGAACCACTTTAAAGCCCTCGAGCTGTTTTCAAATCACAATCAAACGTGACGGACTGTAGCCCAAAGTCATTCCTCCTCATACAAAAGCTGTTACTCACAAATGCCTGAGTTATTGCTATTTAGAAAACATTGTCAGAAATCCTGTTGGGTGAGTTGTTTTAAGGAAACCCGTGCAGGGAAAATTCCTCCTCCTCATTTGTATGATTGCCTCATGGAAAGTGTGAATGCCGACAGGTCGTAAAAGCCCAAAGCAACACGTTACAACTCTCCCTGTTCCTAATTCTTATTTACTTCCTAGAAGCTCTGGCTCTGGTTTCTGATTAATCCTCTGTCTTATCGAGCATTTCTTCTCATTTGATCAAATGTAACGTAACACATTATTTCAACTTAAATATCCAAATCGTTGAGATAAAATAAAACAGAAAAACTATAGACCAAAGTTGGAATTAATTAGGTGTGCTTATGGGTTTTCTGGACTATTTTAAATACCTAAATTGTTTGGTATTTTTTCTGTTTACTTAAAAGCTTAAACTTACTTCAGCCTTGATAGTTTCTGTACAGTAGTATAATAGTATAGTATAGTATAGTGTAGTATAGTATAGTATAGTATAGTATAGTATAGTATAGTATA
>JABUIW010043228.1:4031-15474 GCA_013363375.1 Menidia beryllina | reverse complement strand
GTATAGTATAGTATAGTATAGTATAGTATAGTATAGTATAGTATAGTCCTACAACCAGGGTTGGGATCCCAAAACTAATCCAGTCGTATTGTTTGAATGGAGGAAGCTCCTTCCAAGCTTTACATCTATGACATAAAAAAGCCCTTTTATAGCGTTCTGATCTCTGTTTCATGTCACATCTCTTATTCCAGGGCGTTAAAAAAAATTGCATTAAGCTCCATTACACAGATGTAGTATTTAGAGTCTTTGCTTTTTCAGTTTATTTAAAAGCTTAAACTTACTTCAGCTTTGATAGTTTCTGTTCAGTAGTACAATAGTATAATATAGTATAGTATATTCCTACAACCAGGGTTGGGATCCTAAAACTAATCCAGTTCTATTGTTTGAATGGAGGAAGCTCGTTCCAAGCTTTGAATCTATGACAGAAAAAAAGCCCTTAAAAAAAAAAAAAGCTCCATTACACAGATGTGTTCTTAGAGTCTTTGGTTTTTCAGTTTATTTAAAAGCCTAAACTTATAGTATAGTATAGTATAGTATAGTATAGTATAGTATAGTATAGTATAGTATAGTATAGTATAGTAAACTATACTATATTCCTACAACCAGGGTTGGGATCCTAAAACTAATCCAGTTCTATTGTTTGAATGGAGGAAGCTCCTTCCAATCTTTAAATCTATGGCAGAAAAAAAGTGCATTAAGCTCCATTACACAGGTAATATTTAGAGTCTTTGGTTTTTCAGTTAATTTAAAAGCATAAACTTACTTCAGCTTTCATACTTTCTGTTCAGTAGTATAATAGTATAGTATAGTAAACTATACTATATTCCTACAACAGGGTTGGGATGCTAAAACTAATCCAGTCGTATTGTTTGAATGGAGGAAGCTCCTTCCAAGCTTTAAATCTATGACAGAAAAAAGCCCTTTTCTAGCGTTCTGATCTCTGTTAATGAAGCTGCATATTTTTCGCTAAGTATGGCTAAAAGCAAAGGTTGCTCTGATCCGTTTGATCGTGTCACAGTGGACTAAACGAGATCTTTTTTTTTTCCCAGCGAACTTCATTTTCTTCAGATTGGAAAACAAGGCGACTCATTTATTTATTTTTCATCCGCCTGGCTTCGCGGTCTGAACAGAAGACGCCAGAAAAAGGAGATTCCAGCGATATTTCTTAAACCTCTGCTGGATTAAGTTCTTTATTAGTTAAATCTCTTTCCCAGGAAAATAACATGTGTTGGGAGGGACGCTGATAAATGCTCTGAATGCTTCTCTCAGCCTTAAACCACCAAGAAAGTCTGAAAATATGAACGCATCGCAACAAACATAAAAAGCTTTGATAGTAAAAATGAAAAACGGGAAGAGCTGGCTTTCTGTTTTTTCACGAAATGGTCATGATTAACCCTTTAAAGCCTGATCCAAGAATAAAACAAAACAGAAAATTACTTTTTTTTTTGGTTTGAATTCCTTATTTGGCTTTTTAACAAAATATGTAAAAAGAAAAAACAGAAATACATTATTAATATTAATAATTTATTGCTATGCGATAAGTCAGGATTATTTGTTGTGTGGTCTTCTGCCCCCTGTTATCAGGTGTATCTGATTGTGTACAATAGGATTTTGAGCAAAGTTTTTACCATTACATTATGCAAAAGGTGTCAGACGCAAAGTCTATTCTCTGAGTGGAGAGACCTGAGCACCGTTTTTGCCTCCTGCAGGATTTCAGGGAGAAGAACACGGACCACATGAGGCCGGACATCGTGGCGCTCCTGAAGAGCAGCAAGAACGCCTTCATCTGCAGCCTGATCGGCATCGACCCCTCCGCCACCTTCCGCTGGGCGGTGCTCCGGGCCTATTTCAGGGCCCTGGTGGCCTTCAGAGAGGCCGGGAAAAGGCACACGCACAAGAAAACCGGTGAGAAACGCCAGTCCCAGAAACCCTGTCAACGGGGGATCTGTAGGAGAGAAACAGGAAGACTTTTCTCAAACAGTTTAAAGTAGCTTAGATGAAGTTGTCATAAGAAGCTGAGTTTAGTTTGAAATCACAGGGACGTGCAGTTTATTTCTGAAGGGACAATCTTTGGATACATACAGGACTGTCTCAGAAAATTAGAATATTGTGATAAAGTTCTTTATTTTCTGTAATGCAATTACAAACCATGAAATGTCATACATTCTGGATTCATTACAAATCAACTGAAATATCGCAAGCCTTTTATTGTTTTAATATCGCTGAGTATGGCGTACAGCTGAAGAAACCCAAATATCCTATCTCAAAATATTAGAATATCGGATTTCTGAGTTTTCTTCAGCTGTACGCCATAATCAGCTATATTAAAACAATAAAAGGATTGCGATATTTCAGTTGATTTGTAATGAATCCAGAATGTATGACATTTCATGATTTGTAATTGCATTACAGAAAATAAAGAACTTTATCACCATATTCTAATTTTCTGAGACAGTCCTGTATACTGTGAGGTTTTTAACACTTTAAAGCCTTATCCAAGAATACAACAAAACAGAAAAAAAAAAGTTTTTGTTTGAATTCCTTATTTGGCCTTTTACCAAATTTGTAAAAAGAAAAAACAGAAATACATTTTTGATATTGATAATTTATTACTATGCGATAAGTCCAGATTATTTTTTGTGTAGTCTTTTGCCCCCTGTTATCAGGTGTATCTAATTGTGTACAATAGGATTTTGAGCAAAGTTTTTACCATTAAATTATGCAAAAGGTGTCAGACGTAAAACATTTCAGAAACCGTATGGATCAAATATGATACATTTGGCATTACAGGGTTAAAGTGTTTTTATGTGGAAACAATACCAGCAAATCTAGAATGAGAATGGCATGTTAGTATTAGAGTCTGGGGAAAAAAAAAAACAGTGTTTACTAAAAAATAAGAAATCTAAAATGGAGAATTTGGCCGGTTTTTCAGTAGTTTAAATCATTTAAACAGTTTATGATTATCTGATGCGTTAAAATGGAAACAGAAATCTTATTTTCCCATAAACTGGACGATGCACCGGACAAGAAATCTAAAATGGAGAATTTGGCTGTTTTTTCAGTAGTTTAAATCCATTTAAACAGTTCAGAATCAGAATCAGAATCAGAATCGGATTTATTGCCAAGTAGGTTTTTAGACTTACAAGGAATTTGCCTTGGTGTTAGGTTAGTTAGTTTATGATTATCTGATGCGTTAAAATCTAAACAAAAATCTTATTTTCCCATAAACTGGACATAATAATAAGGCATAATGCTGCCATGCCGTTCTGTTCTGGGTTTGTGCTCTTAATTCCCACCATAGTTTCCCCTTAGTGTGCACAGCAGTAGCTCCTCGTCTCTCCCGGCTTCGCCCTCCTGTAGATTTAGCTCTAATCTCGATTTGCCGCGCCCTTTTAGCGTCAGATCTCCTCCAGCTTTGCCCTCCGTACGAATCAGACCTGCACTCTGCACCTTCTGGAGCTGAGCCACACAGAAAACGTAGACATTAGACTTTTCTGTAGAAGTCTTGAGCCCTTCGCTTATCCTTAGACATCTCTTCGACTGAACTCTGTAGAGCAGTGTTTTTCAACCTTTTTTGACCCAAGGTACATTTTTTCATAGAAATAATCACGAGGCACACCACCAACCAATAATGTTAAACAAATCTGTATCCGCCTATAGTAACACGATAGTTATTCTTATTTTATTCTTATCTTATCTTAAGTGTCTTGAATAGGAATCAAATAAACAAAAATGTATTTTTTATCATATTTTATATTTCCTCTTTCAAATTGCTCCTAACATGTCCACTTCAATATACAAAATGATATACAAAATGTAGTCATAAGGAATTATTACATGATTACGCCATCGGTCACTAGAACAGCACAGACACTCAAAAATGGAATATTATTTGCAGATAATTAATTCCTTATCAAAAAATCTTTTTAGACCAATTAGGTGAAATAGGATGATTTTCTACAGCACACCTCACTAGTGTGCCGAGGAACAGGGGTTGAAAAGCACTGCTGTGGAGGACTTTGCTCCTAGGGCGGTTTTTACATGTCTTCTGAAACTTTTCTGCAAGTTTTTGACACTATTGGCCGAATCGTAGTTTTCCGAATCGTAGTCTTCTATCTTTTCTTGGAAGACGAAAGCTCTCGATTGCAGAAAAACCTCTTGCAGACTGTGTACAGAATCGCCTTAGGGGCCGAGCGCCTGAGCAGTGATAGACTTCTTACTGCCGTTTTGAATGTCAATCATCTTCTCTCCACAAGTCTTGCACAGGTATCTCCTCAGTAGACGACTGCATCTCCTGACCTCTTCTTCCTCGCTCTCTAATCTGTCGTTTCTCTTCTCCCTCCCTTCTCTTTCCCCTGTGTTTTTTTTTTTTTCTGTCTTCTGTTTGTGTTTTCTTTTTTGTTTTTTGCTTCTCCAAGGGCATGATGACGCTGCTCCATGCGCGGTATTGAAAAGTGTGGATAGTTTTAGCTTTCTGCAGCACCCTGTGCATCAGAGAAGCTTAGAGATCCTGCAGAGGTGCAAAGAGGAGAAGTACAGTAAGGCTGCCAATACAACAATGACTCCTCCCACCTTTTTTTTTTTCGTTAGATCATGACTCTGGGAAACTTTAGGGATGAGACTGACCAACATCATCGACTTCTGCTTAATGTTCTTGTTACTAAACTCCAGGCAAACTGGTCGGTAACTGTTTAAAAACGACCGTAAAAGAGGCTTGGTTTAATTAAATCTCCGTGATTTTTTTTTTCTGTATCGTCACTTTTTTTGTAGAGTAGATGCGTGTTGGTCTCTGCTCCCACTGTCTCCCTCTTCACCCCCTCCCTGCATGTGGTTTGCTAGCATGCTTCAGCCTCCGTTTCGTCTCCTGGATGACTGTGAAGGTCTGCAGAGGAATGCATGGTTAAGTCTATCTGTCTGCTAACGTTTGCCTGTGGAAAAAGGAACCCAAAGGTGTCCCATTCTCCTCTGTTTTGCCAGTAAAACACACTTCATCGCTTTCCTCTTTTCCCATTTTGGGGCGGTGGGTAAGGACTAAAATCGGCCGTCCTCCCCCTGACTAATCCCAAATACAGGACTGTCTCAGAAAATTAGAATATTGTGATAAAGTTCTTTATTTTCTGTAATGCAATTAACATGAAATGTCATACATTCTGGATTCATTATAAATCAACTGAAATATCGCAAGCCTTTTATTGTTTTAATATCGCTGATTATGGCTTACAGCTTAAGAAACCCAAATATCCTATCTCAAAATATCGGATTTTTGAGTTTTCTTCAGCTGTACGCCATAATCAGCGATATTAAAACAATAAAAGGCTTGCGATATTTCAGTTGATTTGTAATGAATCCAGAATGTATGACATATCATGATTTTTAATTGCATTACAGAAAATAAAGAACTTTATCACAATATTCTAACTTTCTGAGACAGTCCTGTAGTCTGGTGATGGTGATAGTGGTGATAGTGGACAGTTAGCTTGTTTTCCACAGCTGGGATCCAGATGTTTACACCATCGTCACTAGCTTGGTCACAGGCAGCTTTCCACTCGGTGCCGGACTCACAACACCACAAATATCTCCCCCTACTCAAATGTTTGTGTCTTTTTTTTTTTTCCATCAATGTTTTTATTATTTTCAACGATTATACATACCGTATAAACAAGTACAAGAACCATACCATAAAACAAAAAACAAATACCCTCTCAGATACACATCTGCATTTGAATACTTTTACACTTTTTTCAGCAAAAGACACAAACTGGTTACAAAGGCTCCGATATCAACCAGATTACCAAGCTATTATTACTTAATGTCCTTGTCGTCTTCAGATAAGTCCATACCTTCCACAAAGGGTCTCCATATATTTTCTTTTTTTTTTTTCAAACTTTGTTTAGTGAAGATTTTGAACATAAGACAGACATTGTTAGAACAAATTAAAAGTGTCAATACAAACTCAATGTCACAGGTCTGTCAACCCCCAATCCCAATAAAAGTATAAATAAATGAAAAAGTATAAAGAGAAAAAAAGATTAAAAAAAAAAAAAAAAGGGGGGGGGAAGAAATAAATATAAAAATAAAAAAAAAATTGGGGGGGGGGTAGACATGAATGTAAATATAAATAGATAATTGGAGATCATGTAAGATATTCAATTGTCCTCAGGGTCAGGGTCTCCATATATTTTCAAATAAATCACCTTTTCCTTTTAGGAGACATGTTATACGTTCCGGGGGTAAAGTTGTCAACATTTGTCTGACCCAGTGCCTGATAGTTTTTGCTGCTGATTTCTGCCAGAAAAGTGCAATTAGACGTTTAGATTGTAACAGTTTGTGTCTTTTTTTTGTTTTTCTTCTGCCACTTTGCAGCTCCCGATGAGAGTGAAAATGTTGTACAAAGTGATGATGAAACTGAAAACGGTACACGGTTAAAGCCACAGTTTGCTCTCCCAGTAGGCTAACACACCGTAGATGATTCCTGTGATTGATTGGCTGAGGGTCCATGTTGGGGGTTTTCATCCCCATGGACCTGCCACTGCTTAAGCCCAGCCATCACCCTGTAGCGGATTAACAAACCTCCGTTAAACCAACTCAACCAAACTCGACTTTTCCGAGAGGCGACTTTGGAACCGAACGTGATCTGAATAGTGGTGTTTGACGTAACTAATCACCATGTTTTAAGCACACGGCCCAGACTAATCACAGTAACTCCTCAGTGTCATCTTCCATTGTCCAACACTAACACGAGCACCTGACTGTTAACCTGCGTTTCCATATAAAAAAAATCATCTGCGCTCCATTGAATTTCTAATAAAAAGACACGTAACACTCACAGCAATAATAACTCTGTGTGTTTTGGTTTGGGGAAGGTTTTGTGATCGTGGGCTGGTTTGATGGTCTGAATGGACACCTGAGAGTGAGTGTGTGTGTGTGTGTGTGTGTGTGTGTGTGTGTGTGTGTGTGCGTGTGTGAGTGTGTGTTTTCTTCCTCCTGTTTGACACTGTGTTTGTTATTGATCAGGTGTGACCAGGAGGAGTCCGCGGACGCCTCTGTCAGACATTCAGGGAAGCAACGCCATCAACGAGAAGTCGCCGCGGTGAGTACGGTCCAGAGTGGTCAAAAGTATCGATACTCAAAAAAAGTATTGATACTAAAACGTTGTATCCGGATACGATACTCATTTTCAAAAGTATCGATACCTCCCCTCCTTCTGATTTATTTATTTATTTACCCTGTTTATGATCATTAGCCTTGAATTGCTAGCTGCGGCTAATGGCTAATAACAACACGCCAACATTAATCAAGGATGGATATCCAACTCCCCCACATCCAAGTCGGCCATTTTGATTAGGTCACCAATAGGAAGATCCCAGGCAAGAAAATCCTAATAGCCTCATGGCAATATAGACATTAATTTAAAAACAGTTAAATGAATCTTGCAAACATTGAATTAAACTCTATACATTATATTATGTTAAAATAGTGTATGTTAAATAGGTTTGTACAATAAGTCCAAACAAGTGTAACCAAACATTTATTTCTCACAATTATGAAGGGTCGAGGATTATGGTTAGGGTCAGGATTAGGGTTAGGTTCATTAATGTGGGCCACCATAACATCAGTAACAGGTCAGTTTGAAACGAACGACACTTAACTGTCAAAATTCAGTTAAATTTTGGGGTCTTTGTTTTTATCCTTGTGGTATCGAGTATCGAATATTTTCCTGAGTATCGGTATGGAGTTGAACATTTTAGTATGGTGACAACCCTACTCTGGACACAGAAACAGACAGTGCTCGCTATTTAAGAAAAACCAGAGATGTGCCGTGACCCTGAACGCCCCACGGTTCACCACTCGCTCTAATTATCTCCGGGCTGTGAGGTTAGCACGACTCCTACAAGCCTGCTTTTGTCAGACAGACGGGAGCTCGGGTCGGAGTCCTTTTTCCCCCCTTAACCTGATGTGCAACCTCTGTGCACACATTCAGACGCACACTAAACCCCGTCCAGCTGCTTCCTCCGTGATGTAAAGTGGGAGCTATGCGCTGGAGAGCAGCGCCCGGGGAGAGATAAATACTCGAGTCCCTGCAGGGTGCTTGTCGACTCCAAAGAGCCCACAGACACTGCAGTGTTTTATGCTTTATGGGAGTCTCCGAGAGACCGTGCAGATAAACAGTCACTACAAAAGCCATATTGTTCTGTCACCATCCACCGAGATAGACGATCAACCGGGGAGAAATTCTCCTTTTATATGGCACGCCAGATGCAAATAGAATTTGCGCCGTGCGGGATGTTTTGACGTCCAAAATGGAGCGTCTGATTCGGGCTTAGGCAACGAATTCCTGCACACTTTGTTTTCCGGCGAGGATTGGGTTCAAACATAGAAATGCAGATCTTTCCAAGCCTGTCGGAAGACTATGGATCTTCTGCCGTAATCCGTCATGTTTCCGTGGAGAACAGGCTGGGAATGTACTGTAAGTCATGTGGAGAATGGGGCGTAAAGCGGAGCGAGCCACTTAGTAGGGTTGTTAAAAGTATCGACACTAAAATGTTGTATCCGGATACGATACTCATTTTCAAAAGTATCGATACCACCGCTGCCCCCCTTCTCTCTGATTTATTTATGTATTTATTTACGTTGTTTATTATCATTAACAAGACGTTAGCCTTGAACTGCTAGCTGCGGTTAATGGCTAATGATAACACGCCAACATTAATCAAGTACATATCCAACTCCGCCCACATCCAAGTCGGCCATTTTGATTAGGTCACCAATAGGAAGATCCCAGGCAAGAAAATCCTAATAGCCTCATGGCAATATAGACATTAATTTAAAAATAGTGAAATTAATCTTTTCAAACACTTAATTAAATAGGTTTGTACAATAAGTCAAAACAAGTTTTTACCCAAAAATATTTATTTCTCTCAATTAGGGTCAGGGTTAGGTTTAGGGTTAGGGTCATTAATGCGGGCCACCATAACATCAGTAACAGGTCAGTTTGAAATGAAAGACACTAACCTGTCAAAATTCAGTTAAATTTGGATTTTTGTTTTTTTTTATCCTTGTGGTATCGAGTATCGAATATTTTCCTGAGTATCGGTATCGAGTTGAAAATTTTAGTATCGTGACAACCCTACCACTTAGGTTTTTTTGTGCCCTAAAAGTTTTATTAAAACCAGATTAGATCCGTCACTTATAAGGAAATAGAAGGTCCCCTTTTAACTAAAAACGTATGGAGGCTGAGAGGAGGAATGTAGTTCGATTGATGCCTGATGTAGGATTTGAGCTGGATCTTCTTAATTGTATTTGGTTGTAGAGAATGGTCCGTTTCAGTGGGTTAAGATTATATTAACCAGTCCAGCCTCTGAAATATTGCAAAACCATGTCGTTGGCTGGGATGCAGCTTGCTGAAAGCCCTGAGAAAGACATTATCCGAACGGAAAACATGTTGCTCTAAAGCTCATTTATACTTTTCAGCATTGATGGTACCACTCCAGATGTTGGATTTCCATATGATCTAATGCACTCCGTAGCTTCAAAGCATGCAGGCAAGCCACACCATCCCTCTCCTCTTAGGTCTAAAGGACACTCCCTCCACTATTTTCAGAAAATAAAATAAAATGCTGATTGTTTTGGGTCATAGATTGTGTTAAAATGTGTTTTGGCTGGGAAAAGGCAGCCGTTTTTCTCTGTATGATGAACATATGGCTGCTTCTCTTTGACCCGCGTTAGCTTGCGGTTTCTGTTCGGTTCTGGAAGTTTTCACAGCAGAATTTTGTTGTTTTTTTATGGAGCCTGAGTCCCGGCTCCTGGTGGTGTTTGAAGCGATGTTGTATGAGATGCTGGTTCAACTTTGCCTTTGAGAAAAATGTTTAGATCATTTCACAGTTTAAAGATGGCAGACAGACCTCCCCCATCTGTTTCTGTTTAGTATCGCTTCCTTTCGCAGCCTTTTGTTGCTCTACACTCCTTTTTTGAGACATTTCAAAATGATGTGAAAACCACAGCGTAATCAAAATAAAGAGAGATCAAGACTAAGCGTCGGGGTGGAAGAAAGGGAAGCTATCTACTAAATTTCTCCTCCTTTCTCTCTTTTTATTTAATTTTTTCAGGTTTCGTCCGACATCTAAAAGCAGCCGTTTTAATTTCAACAGTCTAATAGTTTGGGGTCCACCTTCTTTTATCTATTAGAAGATGGAAAACATGAGTGTTTTAGCCGTGAATAATCCTACTCAAACCAAACATCTGCGTTGGAGCTCTCCTCCTCTGCTGCTGCTGTGTGTTTGTATGAACTTTTATCAGCTTTTTAAAACCCCTCCACACCCTGGTGCTCGTTTTCTCTCCAGGAACGATCCAGCCCGATCCTAATAACACAGTTTGAGTTACCAAACACATGTTGCTGCTGTTGTTTGTGTTATAGTGTGTGTGGCCAGACACTCCTCCACAGGAATTCTGCTAAAACTACAAAGACGATAGTGGATCCGAACAGCTGAATTTATGAGGAACATGAGAAAATCTCCAGTCTAAACAGCGTTGTTGTCTTCTGCTTCTTGAGTTTTATTTGGTAGTTTGGGTGTGTTTTTTATACTCTTATCGTGTGGTGTGAGGTCACATAAAAAAGGGAAGGAATAAAACAAACAGGGTGGTTGAAACCACAGCCTGACCGGCCTTTTTTTTATTTTATTTTTTTGTATGTGTTCTGAGCAGGTGGATCAGTTTCACCTCAAAGCCAGAGGTTTTGAACCCTTCATTAAAGGAGGTTTGCACGTCAGGATTTCCCTGTTTTGGGATAAAAGGGTGGGATGTGCTGCCCCTGCTGGCTGCATTCCTCTTGGGAAAAATCCACCCTTCTTTTTTAAATATACAGAGTGATGTAATTCAAAGATCCGCAAAGCTTCCATGAGCTCAGAAGGAAATGGATTTTTTTTTGTTTTTTTTTCCCTTGATGGCTCAGTTATGCTTCACAATGACAAGGCCAGGGAAAGAGTGGTTTGACCACGCTCACTTACAAACACTGCAAAGGTCAGTGTAGAATGGCCAGTCAACCCAACGTGCATATTTCTGGTTTGTGGTGAGGAAGCGGGACTCCCAGTGCAGACCCACACAGGGCCACAGGGTTTAAAACGCGGACCCTTCTGGCTCTGTGGGGACGGCGCTAAACCTCCACCGCGTGCAGTCCCAAAGCTTAACCCACCGGAGAACTGGGGATGGGCTGTAGGGGCTCCATGCTGTGGTCCAGGCCTCCAGTGTCTAGGCCTCCAGTGTCTAGGCCTCCAGTGTCTAGGCCTCCAGTGTTCAGGCCTCCAGTGTTCAGGCCTCCAGTGTCTAGGCCTCCAGTGTTCAGGCCTCCAGTGTTCAGGCCTCCAGTGTCTAGGCCTCCAGTGTCTAGGCCTCCAGTGTCTAGGCCTCCAGTGTTCAGGCCTCCAGTGTCTAGGCCTCCAGTGTCTAG
>JABUIW010043212.1:5318-20210 GCA_013363375.1 Menidia beryllina | reverse complement strand
GTTTTGCTTTAGAATAGAAATTTCCACAACATCACACAAACCGTTTTCTTTTCCCAGAGAGCTTCCCCCGGACGCCCGCTGCCTGCCTTCCGGGGAAAAGACGGGGGGGGGGGGGGGCTGAGGAGGAGAAGTAAGACACGCATAACAGAGGCAGACAGCCAGCTGGAGCAGAAACCACTTCTGAAAGATCAAGTTCAAGTAATAAACCCCTTTTTCCATTCAATCTCCCAAACGTTTTGTCGGGTTTTATTCAGTCCGGAGGGTTTTCATCGGCTGTTTCACAGAGACTCGAACACGTGGGAGCTGTTTTCAGACAGAGTTTGGCTTTTATTGAAGCTTAAACCGGGATTAGGAGCAGCCGAATGCGTGGACGCCCGTCAAACCATGTCATCACACAGCTGTCTAAACAATACATACATCAGAAACACACACGGCATATTTAGAATATCAAAAGAGGGAATTCACCTTCGGAGACGTGTGGCGTCTGTTTGAGTGAGCCTGTCCTCTCAGAGTATGTACAGACCTGACAGAGGGGCATGCTAACTGTACACTTGGCTGTTCTGACAGCCGGGGGGGGGGGGGGGGGGGCGCCCTCCTATCGGTACAGGTAGTCGGACTGGATGTTGGCGGCTATCTCGGCCTCCCACTTGTCTCCGTTGTTTAGCAGTTTCTCCTTGTTGTAGAGCAGCTCTTCGTGGGTTTCGGTGGAAAACTCAAAATTAGGCCCCTGGAGGGAGGGAGGGAGAGAGAGAGAGAGAGAGGTTTGTATTGTTACATCACTTACAGTGCCCCCCACAATTATTGGCACCCCTATTTAAGATGTGTTTGAGGATTTCTAAAAATTCTCCATTTTTCTCCATTATTTAAAAACAACATAGAACCCAAATGCAAAAAAAGATTAAAATCCAACCTTTTATTTAAGTACATTACTTTGGTGGTAAAAATAAAATAAAAACGTTAAATCACGTGTCCCCCTAACAGTTATGCTGAAAAATGTAATTGATTTCCTTTACATATATTTTGCTGTAGTTGCTAAAGTTGGTCAGGGTATCTAGGAACTTTTGATTAGTAATTCATGACCTCCTGTTTCCCTGGAGTATAAATATGACGATTTCACATTTCTTATTTTCGTGTGATTTTATTTTTACCACCAAAGTAATGTATTTAAATAATAGTCGGATTTTTCTCTTTTTTTTCATTTGGGTTCTATGTTTGTTTTTTTTAAAAGAGAATTTTTAGAAGTCTTCAACCATATCATAAACAGGAGTGCCAATAATTGTGGAGGGCACTGTATGAGCAAAACACCTTCAGAAAAAACGAGTTTCTTTATTTTTCCATGTTTATACATGACTTATTTCATTTATCCCAAACCAGAATACTTCAAAGAATTGGCTGAGATTCTATTAAAAAAAATATTTGGTGCTATTTTGTGTAGGCAGAGTAATCATAATTGTGCAATCTGAAGGTAATGTACTTACATTACCTTAAAATTCCACAATTTCTGCCCTCTTTAGGCTGAATAAGAAGAGGCAGAGAGCAGAATCAGAAGCTGTCGGATGCTTTTTCTGATGCGCTCACCTCCACGATGGCGTCCACGGGACAGGCCTCCTGGCAGAAGCCGCAGTAGATGCACTTGGTCATGTCGATGTCGTAGCGGGTGGTCCTCCTGCTGCCGTCGGAGCGGGACTCGGCCTCGATGGTGATGGCCTGAGGGGGGGAGGGGGTAAGGGGAAGGCTGAGGCCACGAGCGGGAGCTGAACACGCACACACCTCTGAGCCTCTGATACCGGCCTATCAGAGCATGTACTAAAGTTTAAATGCAAGTGCCAGAATTAATATAAGAGTAATTTATAAGAGAAATGTGTAGTACGACTAGTTGCCTCTAGGTGGCAATAGCGATTTAGATGTGGTTCATTTCTGTGTTTGAAGGTTTTTCACATTAGGCACGTTCAGGAGACATGTCTCGCGGTTTTTAGAGGATGGAGCTTCACCTTTTCTGACTATTTGTAGATTCACACGGTCGGGGGAAGTCACATTCCAACTCGCAGTTTTAGGATTTGGTAGTCAAGAACATGAAGATAAGTGACTACATTTAGTTTATAAGCATTTTGGATAGTTTTGTACAGTTTTATTTAGCCTTTTTTAAGAAATAAATCTTTAAAGCTTGGAATCCTAAAATGCAAGTTGGAATGTGACTTCACCCGACCGTGTGAATCTACATTAAAGTTATTTATTCTACTTCTTTCTTCCCTGTCCCTCTGTCAGGTTTGGCATTACTGGACACATGTAAATTTGGTAACAAAAATGAATAAATAAAGCAGTTTTGGGTAATCAAAGGGGGGCTTCTCACCAACTAAGCCTCCATTGGCAAAGCCATTTTGTTAAACATAGCACAGTACTCAGATTTCAGTTCTGCTGCCACAATGCTGAACAGGACAAGGTAAAAAAAGAAAAGAAAAAAAAACAAATATGGGATTGGGACAAGCCGAATCTCTGGAGCCCTGCCTACAGAAAGAGAGCCGTTTAAAAGTAGATCCACAAGTAGCCGTGGAGCCCCACGAGGGAAGCCTTTAGCATCCCGGTTCGTTCCCCAGCGTGTAGGAGCCCCTCAGACAGGCGGCAGGCGGCTTCACGGGAAGGAGCCGTGAAGCCGCCGGCGTGCATGGATCCCCCCGTGATCAGGTCTCTGCTGTGTGTGTGTGTGTGAGTGTGTGTACCTGGGCTGGGCAGATGGCTTCACACAGTTTGCAGGCGATGCAGCGCTCCTCTCCTGAAGGGTACCTGTTGAAGGATGGTCAGAGACCTTGTTAGCGTCTCACACCGACCGCCCGCACACAGATTCAGGGAGCAGAAACAAAGACACTTTAAAGCAGTGGTCCCCAACCTTTTTACCACGGTCAACGTTCGAAAATTTTATGACTGATATTGCGAATATAATAATGAATGTGAATCCACTGTGTACTCGTATCCAACTTTATTAATACTCCAGGGGCTTGTCTTTTAATCCCGGATGCAAAGCAGTTTTAAAGGCTTTGTCGCCTCATTAGAGAGCCGCTCGCCACTTATTACGCAGACTGGCCTCGGTCTGTCCAAATAGACCCATATTTCAAGTAGAACTCCTGCTATTGTCTGTTTAAAGCTTTCATTTTCTTCTAAGTCGTCGGCTATTCCTCTGTCTCTTCATTTGGGCCTTTTCCCCTTCGAATTGAAACTTTCCAAAGACGTCTGTTTTTTTTACTAGTTTTTCTAACTTGTGGGTTAAATATTTGGCGCTCAAGTCACCGGGATGTAACCCAGAGAATCCGGTCATTTTTCAAAATAAAACATTTTACAAAATAAAAGATTACCAGACTCTGAGAATAAATACAACAGAAACAATTCATTATTACTCGGGTGGCCGGCGGCCCGGTGTCAGCTGATCGGGGGTTGGGGGACCACTGCTTTAAAGGGACCCCGTGAGTGGGTTTGGTCAGGCTGGGATGGTTTGTGTGCTCCCCCCCCGCCCTCACCTGCGCAGGGCGTGTTCCCCTCTGAAGCGCGCCGACAGGGGCCCCTTCTCGAACGGGTAGTTGATGGTGGCGGGCTCTCTGAACAGGTAGCTCATGGTCATCCCCAGACCTGGTTCATCCCCAAAACGGGGCGGGAGACACATCAGAACATCACTGAGCTTTTCCACTCCTCGTAAAAACACACATCAGATGATAAAGCCTGGGCCAGCGGCCTTTTTTTAAACATTGGCTCCCAAGAAAGCCGTTCCTCTGACCTCTAAAGAGCTCGGTCCACAGCAGAGTCTGCGCGGCCCGGTCTGTGATGGACTTCATGTCTGTGGGGATCTCCTGGGCGTTCACATACTCTGCAGGGGGGAAGAGGGTCCAGAACACATCAGTACCATCAGGAAATCTCTCCCCATGAGCAGGCAGCCGCTTGGCCACGAGGAGGGCGAGCGTACATGTGATCTGTGATGGTGACAGACTCATCAGGAGCAATCAGAAGGAGTGTGTTACTTACTGAATCCACTCCTCTGCAGGGACACACTGAAGGACCTCTGGCTGGCCATCAGAGTGCCTGTGCAGATAAATTAAACGTGTTCAGAGAAATGATGACGTGCTTTTAGTCGTATACTGGATAAACTCTCCCCATTTCTCTAAGGAAGTGAGTCTCCTAAATGCCAAAAGCCTGCCGTGTAGCTGGTGTTTTGTCCCTTTTGAGCTACTATCCAAATACAACAGCACAACTTTCCATCTGATAATCCAACATGGAAGTACCAGAACAGAGAAAGTCAGCTTCGTTTTTCAGAGATAATTTATTCTCACCACATTCTCAGAGGAAAAAGGATCACCCCCACCCGAACCCTAAGCTTAGCTGCAGCTCAACCCTAAAACAAGACACCTATGAAACCCGATAACTCCACGGAGCGAGCCGGTGGATCTTACCTGGCCGTGACGCGGAGTACAGTAACCGAAAGGGGGCAGCCATGACGTCTTTGAGTCTGAAAGCAAACACACGACTCAGTCAGTGTCTACGGGCTCACTGTGCTCAGCCTGGACAGGAACCACACAGTCACAGGGGGCCACCGCCTCAAAATCCACACTCTGCAAAGCTGGTTCTTCGCATACTTTTAAATAACTGTGCTTTTCTTCCTTCTCAGCGTGTGAAACTTACTATATTTTACCTGCATGGAAGAAGTGTGATCAAATTAAAAGACAGTGTTTTAAGTTTTTCCCTTAAGAAAGTAACTACGTGGGGATTCACTGTGAATCTGACATGGTGAGTTGATGCTTTCTCTGCTTAACTGTTAGTGAACCTGCTTAACAGACTTGATAAAAAATATGAAAATTACCACTTGAAAAGGAGGACATGAACAGGAGATGTCTGAAACAGCTGTTAGAGAACCAGTGTCTGATGGTAAACAGGCTGGTGACAGCTTAAAGGTGCTTAACCTTTACCCTGCTCGATCTGTTGGTTTGTTTCAACAAACAAACACATTTTTATTATTGTGTTGTACATAAAAGGAGACTTATATCAGCTTACACATAAAGATTGAGGAAACAACTATACAGGCTGTCATTTTTAGCCAGCTGGGACAAAAACACAGTTTAATTAACATAATACAACCGTATTACACAGACTCTTTACTAACATATGACTATATATACCAGAAAGTCCTACATGGAACTAAAGCGGAGGGTCTGTAAACAACCCGGTACATTTAACGAGCCCACCGCCCGGTCACGTAACCCTTTGAAACGTCTCCTTTTCTACGGGATAACTTTATTTCAGGTTCAAGCTGCAAACTCCCGCATTCAAACCCAATGCCACCTTTATAGAAACTCTCATACAGCTTCTGGGTGGACGGCTGCCCGGTAAAGTTTGGTCCTACCGGGCAGGAGACCGGTGGCCGCGCCGCCTGTCAAGGGCGTTTGAATAACGGTCACTGGGGCTCATTTTAGCACCGTCACGTTCCCGGAGAGCTACAGCGAGATAATTAGTCTTTTTTCCTGTAGAGCCTCAAACTATGACCGAAACGGGGAATTACCATCTTCTGAAATTATGAACTTACCGAAACGTCGCAGGCGACAACAAGGAGAGACGCGGCGATCACCGGAAGTTACACAACGTAATGACGTAGAAGTCACTGTCCAATGGTAGTGGGGTATTTCTTCTTCTTTGGGTTTTTACGACGCTGTGTTTTACGACGCTGCCATCTTCCGGGATGACTTATGGCCAGTCTGTCAAATGTCAGGTCATTAATTGGGTCATGGGTGCCATTTGCTTGTTGTATGTCTCCAAAATGGAATCAAACATAAATACAGATTTCATCACTGAATGTTGTACCACACACATGCAACTATTCAAAATATAAATTGGTCATTTAGAGCTGACTTTATCTATCTTGTATAAGGTTTTTAAGGCTAAGTTTATTGTATTATTTTCAGCCCCCTTACCAAAACTCAGGTGACGTCAGGTTTTAAAGAATATAATCTTATTCCTTTATTCATCCCTCAATAAAGTAATTCTTTTTAGTAGAATGGCCAGAAAAACATTCAAATACATAAGATTTCTTACAAAAAAGCCCTATGTATACACAGAAGATCCATTTTTTCATAATCATGAAACGACATATCTATCATTTTAAGAAGACCATAGCTTAAGTTAATCAAATGTATCATCATGTAGATCATTTTATAGTTGGATAAATGATGGACCTTACAAAATGTTGAAAAGTCGTGTTTTTATTTTTTTTTAAGAAAACATAATAGACAACTAATGATTAGAATGGAAAATATGGCTAATGAAAAGTGGGTAAAAGGAACAGGTAGCATATGTGCGTGCTTGTCTGGACATGAATTAATTCTGAATTAAAACAAACCTGTGACATTTCACCAGAAGAAGATTAATAATATTACCTGTCAACAGCTTAATTGTTGTGGAGTTTATGAAATTGAATTTCATAAACTTTACATTTTCTTCTGGGTTTCCAACCAGGATCTCACTATTGTTCTTATAGAAAAATCGACAGCTCCAGATGTTAAAAGGTTTATTTCTACCCCTTATGCAAACCTTTGTGCTTAAGTGTGCAGAAATCTTTGAAATCCTTTTCAACTGCAGCTGATCATCCTCCCAATGCTCATCATACCGACACAAATGTGGAAGGTAAGGTTAATCACTCTGTTTCAGGATGTTTCCATCAGTGGTTTAATTTAAGTTCTTGGGTCAGAAGGATCCAGAGGGAACCAGGAGGACCAGGTGCACCCATGAAGAACCACCACAGAAGCATACGCCTCTTTGCAACATGTAGTATTAACAAACTGAAGAAGAAAATAGGAAAGACTGCTCTGAAAGACAGCTAATCATGGCAGCTCAAGGGCTGTCGTCAACACAAAAATTAATTCAGATCAGATCCAGATTGATGAGCAGATGGAGGACAAAGAAGAGAACACTGTGCTGGTCATTTTCAGTTCCAAGCGACTCCACACCAAGATGAAGTAGAAAGCTAAAGGATGTGGGACTTTAAGCTAGCTGGGGAGCCACTGCTGTCCTGACCTTCAGTGTTTGTGCTTAGAATGAACCTTTATTCGCTACAAAAGATGATCGATTACATTAAACACATTTTCTTTACATTTCCAACCTTTTCTAATGATGCTGATTTGCCCTTTTCACCCCCCCCTTAATACCCCTCAGTGATAGATTTCAGCAGCGGATTCAGAGCAGACGCTGAACTAAAGGGACATAAAGCTGCACCTGAGACCTGTGAGATGAGTTTGTTGGAGCGTGTGGATTTTAATTAAAAAGGTTTTGATGACACCTTCATCTGAGCGCCGTTCCACAAAACCCCCGCTGTCGGAGGCTGAGGACTGGAGGCTCAACACACAAGTAAGCACGGCCAGCTTCATTCCTAAATGTTCGGGGGGGGATTATTCTGCAATATCTGAAGGGTTGTTTGAGGACGATCTTTAAACTAAAGATCCGAATTTGTTCAAAGGCCCCTTTTTGGAGAAGCGGGGTGTAAACTGAAACTCTTCCATGTTGCGTTCCGGCAGTGAGCGAGGTCAACGGCAGCGTGTCTGCTGAGGTCCAGTGGCCGGAGGCCGAGCGCTGGCTCCTGGTGACCGTGCTGGCTGTAGAGATGCTGATGGGAGTGGTGGGGAACATCTGCGTCCTGACGGTTAAAGTCATGGTAAGGTGCTGCTTTTACTGGAACAAAACATAATTTTTTCCCCTTTACATTCACTTTATATCCTATATAAAGGACCGTGTCAGGACAATGCTCGAGTTTCAGACCACTCCTTTCACATTCTGGCAGGTTCAGCAGTTCGATACTTTTACGATAAAGTAAATTTGGATTTAAAAGACATTTGCAGGTTGTAACCCCTTCTGCCATAAGATGAAGCAGTTGTGTAAACAAACTTCAGAGCCACAAACAGAATCTTCCCTGACAAAGTTTCTCTCTTTAAAAGAAAGGGTAAGAGGTACCGTATAGGATTACTTTAAGCTGAATATCTTTTATTAGTATTCATCATTAATATTTAACCCCTACTTGTCTTTTTAGTCTCTGTTAAATCCAGTTTTAACATTTTATGATTGTGTTTTGCTGATTTATTCTTGACTTTCTCACTAAAGACATTCATATTAAATTCTATAGTTATTCATCCATTATTATTTATCAATTTATTAATATTATTATTTATTATTATGTCTCCATTATTGTACACCTATCCATTATTATTCCAATACCTATTATCTAGTTTCCCATCACTCTCTGTGTGGGTTAGGGCAGCTATGACTTATGGGTTTGTGGTTTGATGAAAAAAGTTGGGCTTCTTTTAATTCTCGTTCTTTTAAACTTTTCTTCAATGGGAAAAATGTTTGTGTTGCAGTTCTTTTTCGTATGAAATGCGTTTTAGTATACTCTCATTTTAAAGTGTGTGGAAAGCTGTGTGAAAATTGGCACTTGATTGCTGATGATTTAAACCGTGCCCCTCTTCTTCAACACTGATTTAAACTGATTACCTACCACTAAACGGCAGTGTTTAGTCATCTTTTCAGTATTTCATGCAAATCGAGTTGTTAATCAAGTCCAAATCCAAAACCCGCTGAGTGCAGAGGGCTGAACCCACTGGGAGCGGTGGATGATGCTGGTGCAGCTGAGTGTGGGAATCAGTGACGTCACAGAAAGAGATCAGACTTTCCTCTGTGCTTACCCGAAACCCTGAGGACCTGATCGGGTTCCGCTTCTCCTCATGGTCTTTAAAAACATGAATTGTTGCCCTCCCTGTAGGTTAGGATAATACTTTTTTTTTTTTAAAACGCTCTGATTAGTGAATTTCCCATTAGAATCCGCATTTTTCAAAGCTGGACTTCAAAGTCCGAGTCAGCAGGTAAAATTTGTGGGTCTTCTCGCTTCCCTCCTTCCTGATTGGATATCATTACCAATCAGGTTTATTAAGTCCTGTAAAAAATAAATAGACTGGGGGAAAATAAATGAATAAATAAATAAATGAATAAATGAACAAATAAAAAAAACACATAAATGAATAAATGAACGAATAAATGAACGAATAAACAAACAAATAAATAAATAAATAAATAAATAAATAAATAAATAAATAAATAAATAAATAAATAAATAAATAAATAAATAAATAAATAAATAAATAAATAAATAAATAAATAAATAAATAGCCTCGCTTCCGGTTTTCATGATGTGAACTGGGTAAAAGTCCATTTGGTTCCACTTCTACATCAACACGCAAAAGCCATGTTTATTTTCATTTAGCTGTGTGTGTAGCCACCAGGGTATGTTGTAGTCCAAACCCATGGGGCCAACATGGGAAGCCCTCTCTGTGAAACCACAGTCAGCTTTTGGACGTTGTTTTTCTTTTGCATTTTCCCAACTCAAACAACAGACTAAATAGACGTCTTTAGACATCGACCTCCCATTGGCTGGCTATGGAGAGAATGAACTGACCTGACATATTCAGAAAATACTCGTCACACGTCATGGTAAGTCATTTTAAGTCAGCTGGTTTGGAGGAAAGGAGGAAGAGGATGAACAGTCCGCCCCAAAAAATACTCAGAAAAAGCTCTCAGTTGATGTACTTTTTGCCTCAACGGGACACTGACTTCTTTCTTGTCTTTGTCTTTCAGTGCCGGGGTCAGTTCCGCTGCCGTTACTGGCTCCCTTTCTACAGTCTCAGCCTGTCGGATTTAGGTACAGCCTCCACAAACCCCACATCACCGAACGATTTAGGCGTTTCTCCACCATTTTCGTAATTCAGTCGATGGTGGTATTTGACGTGAAATCTCCCCTGTGTTGTCCAGGCTGCTCCCTCCTCATCACCTCCGGCTCCATGCTGGCCACCATCGCAGAGGGACAGAGCTCGCCGTGGTGCGAGGCGGTCAGCCTGCTGAAGTTTGCCTTCATCACCTCATCTATAGGCAGCATAGGTACCGTAGAACTGCTCACACACAGCAGGAAAGTGGGGGGGAACAGGATGGGATGATGCGAAGAGATGAGGAAGGACAACAGGGAAGGATCCGGTCAAGTGAGTGAATGACCACAGTGGAAAAACGCAGTGGACACTGAGGCCAACGATGGCCCAAAAGCACAACTCCATTCAGGAACCAGGAAAAATACAGAAAAAAAAGACAGGGCTCAAAATTCAGTGTTAGTTAAACTTCAAAAACAGCAGCTCTATTCCAATAAAGAGAAAACCATGGCATATTTTATCCCCGTCTGGCTCTGCATGGAGCTTTAGAAGCTGTTTCCACAAAAGGGGTCAAAAGGGGCCTTTCAAAACCCTTAATTTTAAAGTAAAGGAAGTCAAGTCAAATTTTATTTATAAAGCACATTTAAAATAACCTAAGTTGCCAAAGTGCTGTACAGGTAAAAATAAACATAAAAAGCAAACATAATTTACATACGTATATGTCATTTTAATGTAAAATAAAGAGGTAAAAAGGTAAAAAATAAAAATAAAAAATGGTAAAAAGGTGCTCTACCTCAACCTAAGGTTAAAATGTTAAAAGCCACGTCACATAAATGAGTTTTTAAAGAGGACTTGAACACCTCTACGGTCTGGGCAGATCTTATATTAAAAGGCATTCATTCTTTCCACTCAAACTCAGACTAGATATGTGACCTGTGGGTGACAAACCTGAATAGAAAACCCTTTAAATGGGGCAGATATTGGTGTTTAACTCACAAAATTGGCCTTTTTCCCTTCTTTATCACCTCGGTTTAATCTAATCTTTGTGCTACCTCCGGCCTCCTGGATAGAAATCCTTGTTTTTACTTGCTTAATAAGG
Organism: Menidia beryllina; assembly: GCA_013363375.1. Lineage (NCBI taxonomy): Eukaryota > Metazoa > Chordata > Actinopteri > Atheriniformes > Atherinopsidae > Menidia > Menidia beryllina. Next base: position 9,401 of record JABUIW010043212.1, on the reverse strand, counting down.
TCTGGGTGCTTTGTGTTAGTAAATTATATCAGATAATTAACTGGCCAGGCTCCTGACCGGTGGACTTCCTGCCTGGTTTTGAACCCTAACTGGACTATTCCTCTCCCCTCGCAGCCATCCTCTGTGTGCAGCGCGCGATGGGCCCATCCTCCGCCAAAAGCCCCGTCTTTGCCGTCATGGCGACGGCCTGTTCGGCCTCCTGGTTGACCGGGGTGGTGTTCGGGAGCGTCCCCGTCGTCTACGCCTGGATCAGGTACGTGGTCATGGTTGTCGGTGGGGGGGATTGAGTCTATGAGGTGGCTCATAGGCTCCCCCGTCCCTCAGGTACGACCCGGCGGAGATGCTGTGCGCCGTGTTCTGGGAGAACAGCTACTCCGACATGCTGGTCTACATCCTCTGCGCGTTCTCCGTCTGCATCTTCCTCCCCTTCCTCCTCATCTTCGCCTGCTCTGTGATAACAGCCGCCGGAGGCCTCTCGGGAGACAGGTACCCCTGCTGACAGGGCAGAATCTATTTAATTCACGACTGCATCTTTGGGACATTAAGTTGAATCTGCTTTGCCTTAGTTTAGATTCTCATTGGTTTTGTTTTAGTCATGTGACAAAAACAAGAAAGTGTGTGTGACGGAAAAAAGTGTGGTGGGAAAACTTTACCCGTCTCCATCATTCTCCTTCTGGAGAGTAATCCAACCACCATTTAATCAAACCCTCACGTACCAATAAGAAGTCATCCTGTTTGATTCTTTCCTTTTCCATTAAGAATCATAAAGATTCAACTTCTCAAATCGTTAGCAGCTAACTTTTTCTCCATGGCACCCAGTCATGTCCACTGAAGTGGACACTGGTGCATCATGCAATAAAAAATAAAAAAGCTTCTAATAATATCCTGTTAAAGAGGAGCCAAAATAGACCAAAATAAAAAGGGAAAAAGGATGAGATCGTTGTCAATATGAGAACAGGATCAGAGTTGCATGCAAAGTTGTGTTTATGCATTCTGTTAAAAGTCAAAATATGTTCACATTGTAACATTCAGTATTTCATTAGTAATTAATTATAAAACCCATGTTGTCCACTTGAGTGGACACCTGGAAAAATCCTTGAATAAACACACAAAAAAAAAATGTTTTGGCCTTAAGAAAATCAAAAACATTGAGGGAAAAAAATCTTGACTGAAATTATCTTAATTTATGGATGAAAGGGTTAAGGTTTTATATTTCTATCACATTTTACAATGAGCCATTTAAACAACATTTTTAATTGACAGACTTATTGGATTATTATTATTTCAAAAGTTTAAAAACAGTCTTCATAGCCCCCACCCTCAAGGAAGAATCATTTCCTGGTTGCTAGCAGTTATTGTGACCATCCAAAATATGACCAACGTGATCTAATTCCTAATGAAAAGTCTGTTCTTTATCTTTAAGTAGAAATTGATATGCCCAAACTGGGCTACGCTAACAGAGCTAAGTTGTCTCCTCATGTTGTTTCTTGTTTGTCCCAGGGAGGCTGAAGCAGATCTGTCTGACGTGGCTCCGCTGCTGGTGGCCTCCTACATGGTCTGCTACACGCCCTTTTTTGTTTCGGAGGTACGTTCAAAACAGCACACCAGCCACTTCAAGTGAGGCCCCGGGGCACAGATACTAAAGAATAAATATGGACTGTACTTAAATACATTATTTCAACCGCAAGTGGAACAGCTGGAATCTCTGTGGGACTCAATAACAACATAAACTGTCAGAAAGGAGAGAAAAAACAAGCAGAGGAAGGATGGAAGCTGTTATCAAGAGCAGAGAGCAGCTGCTTCTATTTGTAACCCCATCTAACAAATAACTCCATCTTTTGTAGTTTAAAAAGCTTTTTGAAAACTTTTTAAAGTACAAAAATGACAAGATATTATTTTTTTCTTCCAATAGGGGTAATAATAGCTTTATTAAGCTCTGCAAACCTCAGCTCCTTTGGTTTAATCATCGCTTTCACAGCTCCTCTTGAGGACTTTTGTGACATAAACATTTTTTTTGGCTCACAATCATTGCTGGGTGTACATCCAGAGTACTAATCAAACTTTTTTAATTTTTCTGCTGATTAATAAAAAATCTAATCCAATATAATGAATAGTAATAACAATAATAGTAAAAATAAAAAAAATAAAAAATTATTATTATTATTATTATTATTATTATTATTATTATTGTTGTTGTAATTATTATTATTGTTATTATAATTGTTATAATTAATACATTGATACAATTATTTATGAAATTAATCAAATAATTAATCAAATAAAAAATAGGCTGATAGTATTTCTGAATTACTTGGTGAATGGTCAGATAGCTTGAACTGATGGGCCGCCTCTTCTTCACCTTTCACCAATCAGCTGGTCCTGTTGGGGAGCCTGGACCTGGCCCCGGCTCCTAATTGGCTGAGGACGCTGTCGTCGGTGATGTCCTATTTGGACTGTGGGGTGAACCCTCTCATCTACTGCTGCCATCAGACCTTCAGGGAGGCGGGCCTGGCCCTGCTGTGGACCAGACGGAGGGCGGAGTCGGAGCCCGTGCTCACCGCCGTGACCACCACGGAGACGTAGACAAGAGATCCCTCACACTGTGTGTGTGTGTTTGTGTGTGGTTCGACATTACTTGTAAAGTTTGGTAACAAAAATGAATAAATAAAGCAGTTTTGGGTAATCAAGGGGGACTTCTTACTAACAAATCCTCCCTTGGCAAAGCAAATGTGTTCAGCATGGTATGGTACTCAGATTTCAGTTTCTGCTGCCACAATGCTGAACAGGACCTAGTTTTTTTGTTCTGTTTTGTTTAAAATAAAAGGTGGTGTGTGTAAGTTCGTGTAACTGACAGATGGTGCCAGTCTTCTGCTGATGGTAATGTCCTTCTGTCAGAAAAGGCCAAGGAGGACAAGCTGCACTGGAAGTATTCATGTAAAGATTAGACCATTTCCAGTTTGGACTGTATAATGAAGTCAAAAGCGGATCAAACATGTGTGGGAAGCCAGGACAGAGAGCCGTCACACCTCACAGACCTCCTCGCAGTTGCCCCGCCTCAGCCTTTTATTGGTCTGCCAAACTACCGCCCACACATTCGATCGGAAAAGTGTGGTGAATTATGGGATGATGGTCTTCATTTTATTGTCAGACAGGTCCGAGTCAGAAGTACAAATTGATGCATCAAGTCTGGAGAGGTCTCAGAGAAAACTCTGCCCCACTCTGGGTGTGTCTGCCCTCATATTTGGTATCCCGTATCTGTATTTTTTGCCTTACGTCAGGCTGTTTTCATCCAGGCGTGCAGCCCAAATATGGTTTTGTCCATATCATAAACCTTTTCCTTTTTTGGTCCACTACCAGGTCTTCTCCCTCCAGACGTACAGCTGGGGTATACCTTTTCCATATCATGAACATCTCCTTTTTATGTCCTCTGCCAGGCGCTCTCCATAGTTCCTCCCTACACTCTACTTTAGGAATGAGTTTTCTCAAATGTTTATGCTTACGAAGAGAACAGTCTGTGCTTCACTGTGAGCTTTGGACACTACAAAAGCATCAAGCTGTGGTCACGGTGCTGTACAGGGCGGACGAGTCCTCTGAAGACTGTCGGCGCGGCCTGCAGACACAAAACACCAGCGACAGTTTTTTGAAGGGGAGGGCGACGACGTGGGAGCGTTTTGCCCGGCACGTGCAGCTCACCTGTTAAAGTTAACCAGCGAGTACACCACCTCCCCCTCTTTTGGCTTCTGCCTCCTTTGCTGATCCAGCACCACGTTCGAGTAGAGAGAGTCTTCCTGGTTGTTGTGGAACTGCGCGGAGGCGAAGGGGAGGCTGTCTTGTCCCTCCGCCGGCCTGCCAGGAGCAGCGGCCGACGCAGTTGCATTTTCCTGGACAGGAAATATCTGATTAGCAATTATTGGATAGAGCCTGGCTGCACGGTGGTGTGGTGGTTAGCACCGTCACCTCCCATCAAGAAGGTTCTGGGTTCGAGTCCCAGGGGACCCAGGACCCTTCCGGCTTCCTCCTACAGTCCATAAACCTGCATGTTAGGTTGATTGGACATTACAAAATTGCCCCTAGGAGTGAATG
>JABUIW010043200.1:1796-17941 GCA_013363375.1 Menidia beryllina | reverse complement strand
GCAGTAGCGTTTAGCTCAGGGTTTTTTAGCATGAACAGTTAGCAGTAGCGTTTAGCTTAGGGTTCTTTAACAGTAGCATTTAGCTCTGTGTTATTTAGCATTAGTGTTTAGCTTAGAGTTCTTTAGCAGTAGCGTTTAGGTCAGGGTCCTTTAGCAGTAGCGTTTAACACAGGGTCCTTTAGCATTAGCATTTAGCTTAGGGTCCTTTAGCAGTAACGTTTAACACAGGGTCCTTTAACAGTAGCGTTTAGCTCAGGGTTCTCTAGCATGAACAGTTAGCAGTAGCGTTTAGCTTAGGGTTCTTTAGCAGTAGCGTTTAGCTTAGGGTCCTTTAGCAGTAGCATTTAACTTAGGGTCCTTTAGCAGTAGCGTTTAGCTCAGGGTCCTTTAGCAGTAGCGTTTAGCTTAGGGTTCTTTAGCAGTAGCGTTTAGCTTAGGGTTCTTTAGCAGTAGCGTTTAGCTCAGGGTCCTTTAGCAGTAGCGTTTAGCTTAGGGTTCTTTAACAGTAGCATTTAGCTCTGTGTTATTTAGCATTAGTGTTTAGCTTAGAGTTCTTTAGCAGTAGCGTTTAGGTAAGGGTCCTTTAGCAGTAGCGTTTAGCTCTGTGTTATTTAGCATTAGTGTTTAGCTTAGAGTTCTTTAGCAGTAGCGTTTAGGTAAGGGTCCTTTAGCAGTAGCGTTTAACACAGGGTCCTTTAGCAGTAACGTTTAGCTCAGGGTCCTTTAGCAGTAGCATTTAGCTCAGGGTTTTTTAGCATGAACAGTTAGCAGTAGCGTTTAGCTTAGGGTCCTTTAGCAGTAGCGTTTAGCTTAGGGTTCTTTAGCAGTAGCGTTTAGGTAAGGGTCCTTTAGCAGTAGCGTTTAGCTCAGGGTCCTTTAGCAGTAGAGTTTAGCTTAGGGTCCTTTAGCAGTAGCGTTTAGCTTAGGGTCCTTTAGCAGTAGCGTTTAGCTTAGGGTCCTTTAACATTAGCATTTAGGTTAGGGTTTACTTTCTTGAGTATCGATACTTTCTTGAGTGTTAATGTTTCTGACCCCTACCTGCAGGACATGAAGCTGGGCGTGAGCCGGGAGTCGGTTCTGCAGGCGTTCCACCCGGACGCCGCTGAGCTCTACAACGTTTCCACGGACCTGCGGCGCGTGTGCGAGCAGCTGCACCGCCGCGGCGTGTCGCTGGGCGAGGTCTCCGTGCAGCTGTTCTCCGCCTTCAAGCCCATGCTGGCGGCCGTGGCCGACCTCGGCGGCGTGGAGCGGCGCCTGAACGCCGGCGGCGAGCCGCTGTACGTCCAAACCAAGCTGGACGGGGAACGCATCCAGCTGCACAAGGACGGAGACGTGTACAGGTTCATGATCATGATTATGCATTTATCCAATGTACAGGTTCATGTTCAGGCAGTTATCCAAAGCACATCGCAGAGTTTAGGGGGGAAAAAATCTAAATATTGTACATTTTAGAGGAAAAAACAGTAAATATTGCACATTGTTTGGTTAAGAAATGTAGAAATTGCACATTTTATGGTTAAACACAGTAAATATTGCACATTTCATGGTTTAAAAAAATGTAAATATTTCACATTTTAGGGCTAAAAACTGTAAATATTGCATATTTTATGGTTTAAAAAATGTAAATATTGTAAATTTTATGGTTAAAAACAGTAAATATTGCAAATGTTATGTTTAAAACAATAAATATTGCACATTTTATGGTTAAAAAATGTAAATATTGTACATTTTATGGTTAAAAAGTGTAAATATTGTACATTTTATTGTTAAATAGTGTAAATATTGTACATTTTAAGGGGAAAAACAGTAAATATTGCATATTTTATGGTTTAAAAACAGTAAATATTGCATATTTTATGGTTTAAAAACTGTAAATATTGCACATTTTATGGTAAAAAAATGTAAATACTGCACATTATATGGTTTAAAAATGTAAATATTGCACATTATATGGTTTAAAACAGTAAATATTGCACATTTTATGGTAAAAAAAAATGTAAATATTGCACATTCTTTGGTTAAAAGATATAAATATTGTACATTTTATGGTTTAAAAAAATCTAAATGTTCCACATTTTATGATTTAAAACATGTAAATATTGCACATTTTAGGGAAAGAAAATGTAAATATTGTACATTTTAGGGGGAAAAAGGTAAATATTGCACATTTTATGGTTAAAAAATGTAAATATTCCACATTTTAGGTGGGAAAATTATATCGCCATGAAGCAATTACCATTTTCTTACCTGGGTTAAATCAAAATGGCCGCCTTGTAGCTCTCAGTAGCTCATCCTCCACCTCTGACCGACCCCTGCAGGTACTTCAGCCGAAACGGGTTTGATTACACGCAGCAGTTCAGGGGTTCGCCACTAGAGGGGGGCGCACATTTTATGGTTTAGAAATGTAAATATTGCACATTATATGGTTTAGAAATGTAAATATTGCACATTATATGGTTTAGAAATGTAAATTTTGCACATTATATGGTTTAGAAATGTAAATATAGAACATTTTATGGTTAAAAACAGTAAATATTGCACATTCTATGGTTAAAAAACAGTAAATATTGCACATTTTATGGTAAAAAAATGTAAATACTGCATATTATATGGTTTAAAAATGTAAATATTGCACATTATATGGTTCAAAACAGTAAATATTGCACATTTTATGGTTAAAAAAATGTAAAAATTGCAGATTTTATGGTTAAAAACAGTAAATATTGCACTTTTTATGGTAAAAAAAATGTAAATATTGCACATTCTTTGGTTAAAAGATATAAATATTGTAAATTTTATGGTTAAAAACAATAAATATTGCACATTATATGGTTAAGAAATGTAAATATTGCACATTTTATGGTTAAAAAAAATGTAAATATTGTACATTTTAGGGGGAAAAATTTATATCTATATTGACATGAAGCAATTAGGATTTTCTTGCCTCAAAATGGCCGCCTTGGTTGCTGTTCCTGTAGCTCTGGGTAGCTCATTCCTCCATCTCTGACAGGTACTTCAGCCGTAACGGGTTCGAGTACACGCAGCAGTTCGGGGGTTCGCCACTAGAGGGCGCGCTGACGCCGCACATCCACGCCCAGATCCGCGCCGCCAGCTGCATCATCGACGGCGAGATGATGGCGTTCAGCCCCGCGGCGGGCGTCTTCATGCAGAAGGGCGCCCACTTCGACATCAAGCGCCTGGTAGGGGTTTGTCACGATACTAAAATGTTCAACTCGATACCGATACTCAGGAAAATACGATACCAAAACAAAGGATAAAAACAAAGACCCCAAAATTTAACTGAATTTTGACAGGTTAGTGTCTTTGGTTTCTTACCTGATACTGATGTTATGGTGGCCCACATTAATGACCCTAACCCTAATCCTAACCCTGACCCTAACCCTAACCCAGACCCTAACCCTGACCCTAACCCTAACCCTAACCCTAAACCTAACCATAACCCTAAACCTGACCCTAACCCTAACCCTAACCCTAACCCAGACCCTAACCCTAACCCTAATCCTAAACATAACCCTAACCCTAACCCAGACCCTAACCCTGACCCTAACCCTGACCCTAACCATAACCCTAACCCAGACCCTAACCCTGACCCTAACCCTAACCCTAACCCTAACCCTAACCCAGACCCTAACCCTGACCCTAACCCTGACCCTAACCATAACCCTAAACCTAACCCTGACCCTAACCCTAACCCTGACCCTAACCATAACCCTAACCCAGACCCTAACCCAGACCCTAACCCTGACCCTAACCCAGACCCTAACCCAGACCCTAACCCTGACCCTAACCCTAACCCTAACCCAGACCCTAACCCTGACCCTAACCCTGACCCTAACCCTAACCCTAACCCTAACCCTAACCCTGACCCTAACGCTAACCATAACCCTGACCCTGACCCTAAACCTAACCATAACCCTAAACTTGACCCTAACCCTGACCCTAACCCTCCATCCTTCATAATTGTGAGAAATAAATATTTTTTGGTTAAACTAGTTTGGACTTATTGTACAAACCTATTTAACATCCACTATTTTAACATGATATTATGGATAGAGTTTAATTCAGTGTTTGAAAGATTAATTTCACTCATTTTAAATAATTGTCTGTTAGGGTTGTCACGATACTAAAATGTTCAACTCGATACTCAGGAAAATATAGCTTATTGTCATAGTGATGAGAAATGGAATATTGTGTCTACTCTGTAAGTCGCTTTGGATAAAAGCGTCTGCCAAATGCATAAACAGAAACATAAATACTCAATACCATTTTCGATACCAAAAGGATAAAAACAAAGACCCCAAAATTGAACTGGATTGTGTCTTTCATTTCAAACTGACCTGTTACTGATGTTATGGTGACTGGTGACCCACATTAATGACCCTAACTCTAACTAACTAAAATGTTCAACTCGGTACTCGATACTCGATTAGGGTCGTCAAAAGTATCGGTACTCCAAAAAGTATCGATACTAAAATGTCGTATCCGGATACGATACTCATTTTCAGAAGTATTGATACTGATTCATCTGATTTATTTATGTATTCATTTACGTTGTTTATGGTCATTAACAAGTTGTTAGCCTTGAACTGCTAGCTTCGGCTAATAATAACGTGCTACCATTAATCAAGTACATATCCAACTCCGCCCACATCGAAGTCAGCCATTATAGTTACATTAACAATAGGAAGATTCCACGCAAGAAAATCTTAATTGCCTCATGGCAATATAGAGATTCATTTAAAAATAGTGAAATTAATCTTTCAAACACTTACTTAAACTCTATACATATTATTTTAAAATAGTGGATGTTAAATAGGTTTGTACAATAAGTCCAAACATGGATGTGGGCGGAGTTGGATAGGTACTTGATTAATGTTGGTGTCTTGTTATTAGTTATTAGCCGAAGCTAGCAGTTCAAGGCTAACGTCTTGTTAATGATCATAAACAACGTAAATAAATACATAAATAAATCAGAGAGAAGGGCGATGGTATCGATACTTTTGAAAATGAGTATTGTATCCGGATACACCATTTTAATATCGATACTTTTGAAAATGAGTATCGTATTCGGATACATTTTAGTAGGGATACTTTTGAAAATGAGTATCGTATCCTGATACAACATTTTAGTATCAATACTTTTGAAAATGAGTATCTTATCCGGATACAACATTTTAGTATCGATACTTTTTTGAGCATCGATACTTTTTAAAATGAGTATCGATACTTTTTCAAATAAGTATCGATACAACATTTTAGTATCGATACTTATTTGAGTATCGATACTTTTGAAAATGAGTATCGATACTTTTTCAAATAAGTATCGATACAACATTTTAGTATCGATACTTATTTTAGTATCGATACTTATGAAAATGAGTATCGTACCCGGATACAACATTTTTGAGTATCGATACTTTTGAAAATCAATATGTTATCCAGATACAACATTTTAGCATCGATACTTTTTTGAGTATCGATACTTTTGAAAATGAGTATGTTATCCAGATACAACATTTTAGCATCGATACTTTTTTGAGTACCTGTACCTTTGACCCCCCTAGCGTCCCGCGGAGGACTCGGACCTGCAGGCGTGTTTCTGCGCCTTCGACCTGCTTCTGCTTGACGGGGAGAAGCTGGGCGGGGCGCCGCTTTCCCGCCGCCTGGAGCTGCTGGCGGGCGCCGTCGTCCCATTGGCCGGCCGCCTGACGCTGGTGGCGAGCGGGCGGGCGGGCTCTCTTCGGGAGGTGGTCGACGCCCTGAACGCGGCCATCGACGCGCGGGAAGAAGGCGTGATGCTGAAGGAGCCGCGGTCCACTTACAGACCCGACCGCAGGGGCGAGGGGTGGATAAAGGTCAAGCCCGAGTACGTGGACGGCCTCATGGACGAGCTCGACCTGCTCATCGTGGGCGGGTACTGGGGCACCGGGCGCCGCGGCGGGATGATGTCACACTTCCTGCTGGCCGTGGTAGGGTTCAATTCAATTCAGTTCAATTCAATTCAGTTCAATTAAATTTTATTTCTATAGCGCCACATCACAACAACAGTTGTCTCACAGCTTTCCAAACAGAGCAGGTCAGACCTACTCTGAAGTTAACTACAGAAACCCAACAGTTCCCACCATGAGCAAGCACTAGGCGACACAGGCAAGGAAAAACTAACCTTAACCCTGACCCTAACCCTAACCCTGACCCTGACCCTAACCCTCCAGCCTTCATAATAGTGAGAAATAAATATTTTACAATATTACAATACAATTACAATATTTTACAAACCTATTTAACATCCACTATTTTAACATAATATTATGGATAGAGTTTAATTAAACGTTTGCAAGATTCATTTCACTATTTTTAAATGATTGTCTATTAGGGTTGTCACGATACTAAAATTATCAACTCGATACCGATACTCAGGAAGGCGGAGGGATGATGTCGCACTTCCTGCTGGTAAGGGTGGTCACGATACTAACATGTTCAACTCGATACTTAACTCTAACCCAAAATTTAACTGATTTTGACAGGTTAGTGTCTTTGGTTTCAAACTGACCGTATTAAAAACTGACTGTATTAATGACCCTAATCCTAACTAGGGTTGTCACGATACTAAAATGTTCAACTGGATACTCAGGAAAATATAGCTTATTGTCATAGTGATGAGAAATGTAATATTGTGTCTACTCTGTAAGTCGCTTTGGATAAAAGCGTCTTCCAAATGCATAAACATAAACATAAATACTCGATACCATTTTCGATACCACAAGGATAAAAACAAAGAAAAACAATTTCTCAAACTCAGGCAAATCTTCCACTACAACGCTAATTAAACTGAAACTTTCTCAGAAACGGGGGGAGGGGGGAAACGACCAACTTATTAGACTATTTACTATTTAGACTATTAAACTATTTACTATTTCAAACTCCCAACAAATGTTCAGGTTCTCCAAAATATCCTAAAAGGAAAAAAAAATAGTTCCAAAGAAAAATCAAGGAGCCTGATTACAACCACGAAAAAAAGCTAAATAAATTCAATTTGTGTCGCGTTGGAAGAGAACACACAAGCTAAAGTGCGCAGAAGACCCCAAAATTGAACTGAATTTTGACAGGTTAGTGTCTTTGGTTTCAAACTGACCTGTTACTGATGTTATGGTGACTGGTGGCCCGTATTAATGACTACGTAAACACCGAACACACCAAAAGAAAGAGTAGACTCTCTTCTTTCAACAGGAAAAATTTTTTGTTTCTACCTTATTCCGTTCTTCCTGGACTTGCGTCTCACCGGCGACATGTTCTCTCATAGAACCGTTCCCTTTTTCTTATTTGCCTACAGTCTATGCTCATCTCCCATCAAAAGTGGCACTGCCCCCTAGAGCAGTGTTTTTCAACCCCTGTGCCTCGGTACACTAGTGTGCCGTTAGTGATGGTCAGGTGTGCCGTAGAAAATCATCCTATTTCACCTAATTGGTCTAAAAAGATTTTTTGATAAGGAATTCATTATCTGCAAATAATATTCCATTTTTGAGTGTCTGTGCTGTTCTAGTGACTGGTGGCGTAATCATGTAATAATTCCTTATGACTAGATTTTGTATATAATTTTGTATAATGAAGTGGACATGTTAAGTGCAGTTTGAAAGAAGAAATATAAAAATGATAAAAATACATTTTTGTGTTTATTTGATTCCTATTCAAGACACTTAAGATAGGAATAACTATAGTGTTACCAAAGGCGGCTACAGATTTGTTTGACATTTTTGGTTGGTGGTGTGCCTCGAGATTTTTTCAATGAAAAAATGTACCTTGGCTCAAAAAAGGTTGAAAAACACTGGTTTAGAGGGTCAATTTGTTACTACATACTCTGTCTAGAAGCCCATATTTACGGACAAGCTTTAGCAGATCGTCCCCCAGACACTCTCGCTGAAAAACATAAAAGACGTCTATAGACGTCTTTGGCAGCCAATGAGTTAATAATCGATACTTTTGACCACCCCAGGCCGTGGCGGAGGACGGCGAGGAGGAGGCGGCGCCCTCCTCGTTCCGCTCGCTGTGCCGCGTGGGCTCCGGGTACTCCATGAAGGAGCTGTGGGAGCTGGGCCTAAAGCTGGCGCCCCATTGGAGGGTCGCCAAAAAGGGGGAACCGCCGCCCGCCGCCATCCGATGCGCCACCGAGCGGCCGGAGGTCTACATCGAGCCCTGCAACTCCGTCATCGTCCAGGTAGGGCCGTCGCCATGGTAACGTGTTCAGATCCATACCGATACTCGTAATATTAGGTACGAGATACCGCAAGGATAGAAACGAAGACCCCAGAATTTAACTGGATTTTGACAGGTCAGTGTCGTTGGCTTCAAACTGACCTGTTACCTAAACCTAACCCTGACCCTAAACCTAACCCTAACCCTAAACCTAACCATAACCCTAAACCTAACCCTAAACCTAACCATAACCCTAAACCTAACCATAAACATAACCATAACCCTAAACCTAACCCTACACCTAACCCTAAACCTAACCCTAACCATAACCCTAAACCTAACCATAACCCTAAACCTAACCCTAAACCTAACCATAACCTTTAACCTAACCCTAAACCTAACCATAAACATAACCATAACCCTAAACCTGACCCTAACCCTAACCCTTACCCTTCATAATTGTTAGAAATAAATATTTTTTGGGTTAAACTTGTTTGGACTTATTGTACAAACCTATTTAACATCCACTATTTTAACATAATATTATGGATAGAGTTTAATTCAGTGTTTTTTTTAAAGATTCATTTCACTATTTTTAAATTAATGTCTATATTACCATGAAGCAATTACCATTTTCTTGCCTGGGATCTTCCTATTGGTGACCTAATCAAAATGGCTGACTTGGATGTGGGGGGGGTTGGATATCCACCCTTGGTTTGATAAATGTTGGCTTGTATTGTTAGCCATTAGCCGTAGCTAGCAATTCAAAGCTTACGTCATGCTAATGATCCTAAACAACGTAAATAGATAAATAATACTTTTGAAAATGGGTATTGTATCCGGATAGAGTGTTTTAGTGTGGATACCTTTCTGACTGAGTACCTGGGATCTTTCTAATGGTGACCTAATCAAAATGGCCGACTTGGATGCAGGGGGGGTTGGATATCCATCCTTGGTTTGATAAATGTTGGCGTTTTATTGTTAGCAGTTAGCCGTAGCTAGCAATTCAAAGCTTACGTCATGCTAATGATCCTAAACAACGTAAATAGATAAATAATACTTTTGAAAATGAGTATCGTATCCGGATACAGTGTTTTAGTGTGGATACCTCTATTCTATAAATTAGGATTTTCTTGCCTGGGATCTTCCTAATGGTGACCTAATCAAAATGGCCGACTTGGATGTGGGCGGAGTTGGATATGTACTTGATTAATGTTGGCGTGTTATTATTAGCCATTAGCCACAGCTAGCAATTCAAAGCTTACGTCATGCTAATGATCCTAAACAACGTAAATAAATGAATAATACTTTTGAAAATGGGTATCGTATCCAGATACAGTGTTTTAGTGTGGATACCTTTCTGAGTGAGTACCTGGGATCTTTCTAATGGTGACCTAATCAAAATGGCCGACTTGGATGTGGGGGGGGGGGGTTGGATATCCATCCTTGGTTTGATAAATGTTGGCTTGTATTGTTAGCCATTAGCCGCAGCTAGCAATTCAAAGCTTACGTCATGCTAATGATCCTAAACAACGTAAATAAATGAATAATACTTGGGTATCGTATCCGGATACAGTGTTTTAGTGTGGATACCTGTCTGAGTGAGTACACCTGTGCCCCCCCCGCCTCCAGGTGAAGGCGGCGGAGGTCGTGAGCAGCGACGTGTACGGCGCCGGCTGCACGCTGCGCTTCCCCCGCATCGAGCGCATCCGCGACGACAAGCAGTGGCACCAGTGCATGACGCTGCGGCAGCTGCAGGAGCTGCGCGGGCGGGCGGCCGGGAAGCTGGCCTCCAGGTAGGGCCGTCGCCACGGCAACAGGTTCAGGTCCACACCGACGCTCAGGGAAATGTTAGGTACCGCTAGGATAGAAACAAAGACCACAAAATTTAACTGGATTTTGACTCAAACTGACCTGTTACTGATGTTATAGTGGCCCATTAATGACCCTGACCCTAAACATAACCCTCCATCCTTCATAATTGTGAGAAATAAATATGTTTTGGTTAAAGGAGACATATTATACCCTATTTCAACAAGTTAAGCTAGTTCCCTGGTGTGCTAATGCAGTGTTTTTCAATCTTTTTTGAGCCAAGGTACATTTTTTCATAGAAAAAATCTCGAGGCACACCACCAACCAAAAAAGTTAAACTAATCTGTATCCGCCTATAGTAACACTATAGTTATTCTTATCTTATCTTAAGGGTCTTGAATAGGAATCAAATAAATATTTCTTCTTTCAAATTGCACTTAACATGTCCTCTTCAATATACAAAATTAAATACAAAATCTAGTCATAAGGAATTATTACATGATTACTCCACCAGTCACTAGAACAGCACAGACACTCAAAAATGGAACATTATTTGCAGATAATTAATTCTTTATCAAAAAGTCTTTTTAGACCAATGAGGTGAAATAGGATGATTTTCTACGGCACACCTGACCATCACTCACGGCACACTAGTGTACCGAGGCACAGGGGTTGAAAAACACTGTCCTAATGTAAAGTTTGTGACAAGCTTTGGTCAGAATCCCATAAGGATGAAGCCCAATAGCAGTTCAGTCCCCATGCCAAAACAGCCCCGTTCATAAATAAATAAATAAATCAGAAAGAAAGGAAAGTGAGTATCGTATCTGGATAAAACGCTTTAGTATGGATACGTTTGACCCCCCTACCTGCAGGCACCTGCAGGTGGACGGCGGCCAACCACAGAAGAAGAAGCGGCGTCTGCCCGTCAGACCAAAGAAGGAGGTGGGCCTGGTGCAGCACTTCCGGGCCCAGGACCTGTCCGGGGTCTCCCGGGAGACGGACATGTTCCAGGACGTGGAGTTCTGCATCCTGAACGGGACGGAGGAGCACCCCAAGGCCGAGCTGGAGAGGGGCGTGGCCAGGTACAGGGGCGGGGTCTCACCTGGGCGGGAAACGGGGGGGAAAACAGGCTGGAAAAGAGCCAAAAGGGAAGGTTTATCCCTCAGGATTTACTCAGTTTAGAGTTTAACTGTCTCCTAGTTCACTCAGGAGTGGTTTTAGTTTGTTTTTACTTAAGATTCTGGAGTCTGATCCTATTGGACTGCATCTAAACACAGAAGAGATCTTTTTTGTGTCTATGAAAAAGTTTATAAGTTTGTGTTTTTACAGGATATCTGGCAATTTTCCTCATTTTCTTTTAATATATTTTTTGGACAAAGAGTCTAAAACAAATAATCCTGCACACGTCTAAGTCAACACAGGCCCTGGATAGATAGATAGATAGATAGATAGATAGATAGATAGATAGATAGATAGATAGATAGATAGATAGATAGATAGATAGATAGATAGATCTATCACATATTTAACTCTGAGGATACTGGGGCTGTTTGGGGGCGGGGCTTATCTCCTGCTCCCCTTAACTCATTGACTGCCAGAGTTTTTTGAGCATTTTGACTGATTTTTCTAGAGCCACAGAATAGTTTGTGCTTTGACTATGTAAACACCGAACACACCAAAAGAAAGAGTAGACTCTCTTCTTTCATCAGGAAAAAAAATGTGTTTCTACCTTATTCCGTTCTTCCTCGACGTGCGTCTCACCGGAGACATGTTCTCTCATAGAACCGTTCCCTTTTTCTTATTTGCCTACAGTCTATGCTCATCTCCCATCAAAAGTGGCACTGCCCCCTAGAGGGTCAATTTGTTACTACATACTCTGTCTAGAAGCCCATATTTACGGACAAGCTTTAGCAGATCGTCCCCCAGACACTCTCGCTGAAAAACATAAAAGACCTCTATAGACGTCTTTGGCAGCGAATGAGTTAAAGGGGCGGTACGTGTGGCGTGAGACCGCCCCTCCCCCCCCGGTGGGTGGCGGTCTCACGCCTCACGGCGCCGTTCCTCCCTCAGGTGCGGCGGCGTGCTGGTGCAGAACCCGGGCCCGGAGACCTACTGCGTGGTGGCGGGCGTGGAGAACCTGCGCGTGCGGAACCTGGTCTCCGCGGACCGTCACGACGTGGTGCGGGCCGCCTGGCTGCTGGAGTGCCTGGCGGCGGGGGGGCCGTTGCCGTGGCAACCGCGCCACATGATCCACGCCTCGCCGCCCACCCGGGCGCACTTCGCCCGCGAGTACGACGCCTTCGGGGACAGCTACTTCCGCGACACGGACCCGGGGCAGCTGGGGGAGGTGTTCGCGCGCATGGGCGCCGCGGCAACGGCGAAAGCGGCGCCCGTTGCCGTGGACGCGGCGGCCGTGGAGCGGCGCTACGGCTGGGACGACCTCCCCACCAGCATGTTCCGGCCCTTCACCGCCTACCTGGACGGCGCCCGCCTGGGCGTGGCGGCGCTGGAGTTCCGGTTCCACGGCGGTCGCCTGGCAACGGCGGTGGAGGAGGGCGTGTCCCACGTGGTCGTCGGGGGCGACGGGAGGCTGGAGGAGCTCAGGGCGCTGAGGCGGAGCTTCAGGAGGAAGTTCAGGATGGTGGGAGAGGCCTGGGTCAGGGACAGCATCACCGCCGGACACCTGAGGGACGACCGCCATTACCTGCTGTAGGAGAGGTCAAAGGTCAACTCCTATTTAAGGTTTAACTTTATTTAACTCATGTCTGGAGTCACTACTAATCAGATTTTAAAGGGGAAAGTCTACAGAAACTGGAAAAGACTCTTAAAGCTTCTTAATAGCTGAAAACGTTGTTTTTAGGTGTATTTAAATCAGTGTAAAAGCAAAATGATCCTCTTTTATTTAGTCTTTTATTTCTTTTCTTCTTTCTTATTTCTGCACATCCAGAAGTTGATTAAACATTTTATTATAAATCATCAATTAAAGCTTTTTAGAAAACTGTCTCTCGTTGTTGTGAATGAAAAATAAAAATCATTGTCTTTCAATATGACGGTTTTATTGAGTGTTTTTTAAGATGAAGATGTTGTTTTTAGGCTTTTTTTAAAGCTTATTTAAATCAGTGTAAAAGCTAAATGATCCTCTTATTTAGTCTTTTATTTCTGCTTATGCAACATTCGATTAAAAATCATCAATTAAAAGTTGGAAGGAAGGAGGGAGGGAGGGAGGAAGGAAGGAAGGATAGGAGGGAAGGAAGGAAGCAAGGAAGGAAGGAGGGAAGGAAGGAAGGAAGGAAGGAAGGAAGGACACAGGAAGGAAGGAAGGAAGGAAGGAAGGAAGGAAGGAAGGAGGGAAGGAAGGAAGGAAGAAGGAAGGAAGGAAGGAAGGAAGGAAGGAAGAAAGGAAGAAAGGAAGAAAGGAAGGAAGGAAGGAAGAAAGGAAGGAAGGAAGGAAGGAAGGAAGGAAGGAAGGAAGGAAGAAAGGAAGAAAGGAAGGAAGGAAGGAAGGAAGGAAGGAAGGAAGGAAGGAAGGAAGAAAGGAAGGAAGGAGGGAGGAAGGTTCTGAGTCCTGATGAGCTCCATTAAAGATATTTTTAGTCTTTTTCTGTCCCGTCCATGAATATTAAATTAGTATAAATTTGTTACAAAAATTATACTTGTCTGACATTTTTTTTTTACATGATTTAAAATAAGATAACATGGATAAAAAGTGTTGGTTTGTGTCATTCTATTTTCATTCTAATCCTCTGTAAAAGTCTCTGATCTGAATATAAGCAGTCAAAATGTTCCCAGTTTTTCTTATTTAAATACACATTTATGACATTTTTCCTCGTGAAAACAACGACTTTATTGTTGCTTTTACTCTTCAGATTACAGCACAAATACAACACTTAGTAAATAATCTAATCTAATACTTAATAATTATTATAACAAAAAGTTTGACTATTTAAAAACTGAAGGAGTTGGATTGTAAGAAATGGCCTAAATGAAAAGAAATCTCACATATTTATAACGAATTGATCTGATGAATTATAATAAATGATCATCAATTATATTTTTTCCTAAATGGGAAAGTATTTATAAGGAACTATAACCCTTTTTTGGCACTGATATAGGGCAGATATTATAAGATTATTTTCTTCTTTCTGCTACCTTTCATTTCATTTTTTTAATTAATTTTTTCTTTGTATTGAATTTTTTCTTTGTATTGAATGAAATGAATAAAACTTTAAATAAAAAAATTAAATAAATATATTCATAATGGGGCAAAGTTACTCATCTGACACACAAAAGTGGATTTAAAATGAATCCATTACATCCCAGAAATATTACAAAATAAAGGTCAATGTTATGTGTCCAATTTAAACTAAATATTTTCAGTTTTAAGAAGAACAAATGAAGAAAATGCGAAGGTTTGAAGCTGTTTCACAGTTTTCTGTTGAGTTCATTTAAAGGGTCAGAGAAGCAAAAAAGATTAGAATAGTTTGTTTGAATTCATTAATCCCTTTTAATGCATTTATGGAAACAAAACCGATAATAAACCACCTGTTTCCAGTCAAAAGACGGTACTTTGGCAATGGAAAACTCCAGAAAACGGTTTAATTGGCCAGTTTTTCTGCACTTTTCGGCGTTATTTGTGTCTGTATTTTGGCTCCTTTTCCTCTGAGTTCAGACTTACGGCTCCGGCCTTTATTCTGAAGGCCAGCTCCAGACTTCCGGGTAAACCTGCAGCCAAATCTCTCCAGCTTGATGCGCCCTTGAAAGACGGTTGGGGCGACCGCTGTGCGCGCGCACCACGTCAGAATTGGGGGAGTTTCGTCAAGCGCGAGACAGCGAGGAGGACAGTACAGGATGTGGACCTTCAAAATAAAACCCCAAATTAACCGAATTAATGTTTTTGATTGTTATAAATCAATATCCGTTTAGCTAATAACTAAAGAAACAACATTGCTGTACTGAATCAAACAATTCAAGCTAAACACTTTAAGCTAAGAATTACATTTATGATCACTTTAAGTTCAGACAAAAGTTAGCATTTGGTAATTTAAGATAGCCCTTTATGCTAAGCCTTAGCTTTATAGTCGCTTTAAGTTAGCTTAATCGTTCACTTTAAGCTGAGTTTTAGCATGGTGGTCACTTTAAAATAGCCCCATCTTTCACTTTAAGCTAAGTTTTAGTATAGCAATCACTTCAAAATAGCCTAAACATTCACTTTAAGCTAAGTTTTAACATAGCAGTCACTTTAAGATAAGTTTTAGCATAGCACTCACTTTAAAATGGCCTAATCTTTTACTTTAAGCTAAGTTTTAACACAACAGTCACTTAAAAAATGCCTAAACATTTACTTTAAGCTAAGTTTTAGCATAACAGTCACTTTAAGCTAAGTTTTAGCATTGCAGTTGCTTTAAAATAGCCTTAAAGTTCACTTTTCTCAATTTTAACATAAAAGTCACTTTAAAATAGCCTAAAGATCCACTTTAAGATGAGTTTTAGCATGATGGTCACTTTAAAATAGCCTAAACATTCCCTTAAAGCTGAGTTTTAGCATAGCAGTCACTTTAAAATAGCCTAAACATCCACTTTAGGCTAAATTTGAGCATAACGGTCACTTTAAAATAGCCTAAACATTCCCTTTAAGCTAAGTTTTAGCATAGCAGTCACTTTAAAATAGCCTAATCGTTCACTTTAAGCTAAGTTTTAGCATAACAGTCACTTCAAAATAGCCTAAACATTCACTTTAAACTAAGTTTTAGCATAACGGTCACTTCAAAATAGCTTAAACGTTCACTTTAAGCTAACTTTAAACATAACAGTCAATTCAAAATAGCCTAAACATTCAATTTAAGCTAAATTTTAGCATAACGGTCACTTACAAATAGCCTCATCATTCACTTTAGGTCCAACCTTACCTGTCAGCAAGGCTACACGTGATTATCTTAAACGAAATAAAGAGGAGAGTTGAACCATGGTTTTGTCTTCTTATTTCACGCATAATGACATTACATTTCAAACATTACTTTGCTCCTTTAACAAAAAAATTAAAGGAAACTTAAACCACCAGCTCTGGTTCCCAAACGGTAGCAATTAAAAAAAAAAAAAGAAAAACAAATCGGAACGTTTATTTT
>JABUIW010043190.1:0-11862 GCA_013363375.1 Menidia beryllina | reverse complement strand
GTATTCTCCTTCACATTTTGAACTTTGCTGAACTGACATACCTGAGTAATGTAGCCATCTTTTGGAAGCAAGATGAAACATTGCAAACATGTGTATTAACTGAACAGGTCAATTAAGGAAACCATAATACATTATCAGAAGCAGGCACTGTGGTTTTATGAATGCATTAACGTAGAACAGAACAGAGTCTAATTGGCCAATTCAATCTTTCAGGAAGTACTTCAAGCGTCTGAAGCAGTCCTTCACTCAGTTCTGGGCCGTGATGCTGATAACAAGGAACACGGTGAAGAGACGCCATTGGAGGAAGGTAATACGAGAAAATGAGAGTTCTCACAGTGGAGCATTCCCTCACTCACTTCCTGTCTCTCTTTCATTGTTACTCTGATCAGAGGGATCAGTCCTCTTCATCAAGCTGCAGTCCAGCATTTCCAC
The DNA here is from genome assembly GCA_013363375.1 of Menidia beryllina. Taxonomy (NCBI): domain Eukaryota; kingdom Metazoa; phylum Chordata; class Actinopteri; order Atheriniformes; family Atherinopsidae; genus Menidia; species Menidia beryllina. The sequence goes on along the minus strand of JABUIW010043190.1, from coordinate 11,430 downwards.
ATTGGTGAAAGTGGCATGAAGCTGCTAACACATTTAGCCATTAATAATTAAGTGTATTAGCTGCAGTGAACCAGCCTCCGCCCAAATATGGACACCGAGTCATTCTCAGTGTCACTCAGACGTTTCATAGCTAGAACCAGGGAACTCATTTTAAAGAAGGAAAACATTTCAAAGAACGAACTAATATTAGCTATGAATGCAAAACATTAATATACATGAATAATGATAACAGCTGCTGGAATTAGTCCCACTTGGGTGGGTTCTTTTCTAACAGCACTTTTTTTTTCTCAAATCTCTAAATTGAAGCAGAATTATAGCAGATTGTCCAATAAAAGTTTTCTTAATTCCCATAATTTACACAACTCCCATCCCATTTACTGACTGAAAACCATTCCATTATGCTGGTGACACCACATTGTTTTACATTGTTTTTAACACCAGACACTGTGCTTTGTTTAAAGCTTAACATCTATTTTTAGATCCACTCTTCAGAGGCCCAGCTCTTTGGGGTGTGCAGCTTAGAGTTGATTGATTTGCTGCTTCTTCCTTTTTCGTGTCCTTATTGCCTCTCTGACTGGCTCCCTCTGTACCTGAACCTGATCTGAGTTTTGGCAGATGGTGCTCTTTACACATTGTTTGTTGTGGTGCCATATTCTTTGTTCTCGTAATTGCAACAATGTAGACTTTTTTCAGACTATCCCACTCAAATCCATTAAAATGACATCTTGAATAAGGACTAATGAAATAAGGGAGGAAGGGAAAAAGCTAAGGACGGGGCTGAGTATGTGAGCTAGTCTACGACTGACTTCTCTTTCCTTATGCTTTGACTTTATTATGCCATAAATGGTTGCCCTGTGGATACTTATGCAATACCAGCACATTAGAAAAACGGAGGAGTTACAGATCCCTCTCAAAGTTTACTCCCAGAGTTCTATGTATGTGTAAAAGTCTGCTTGTTGTTGTTTTCTTTGTCTTTTTTAATTGACTGAAAATTCATTCATACCGTGGAAGACCTGATGGGCTAAACCACTTGACACACACATATGAAACCCAAGTGGGAAAAAAGCTTTTTTTCAGCATCACATTAACATCAATGCTGGCTGTCACCAACAATAGTTTATCCCCCGCCCCAACAAGTATTTCCAGACAAATCTAATGATCTCTTGATGTTCTTTATTCTCTCTATTATGTTTAGACATATGAATAATAGTTGGTTTGCATGATTACATATACAATTCAGATTTGTGTTTTATGTTGATTTAAATGAAATCATTTTTATGAATAATCTGACCAAAATGTTATCATACAAGTGAAAAAATCCATGTTTTTTCTTATGGGTGGGATCTTTCTCTCACATATTTAATCAGTGTTAACGACTTGCTTCATAAAGCTCCCTCCCTTTCCTATAGCCAGGCTCCTTATCTTGCAGTAATCATGTCGATTGGGCCTGCACACACACACACACACCCACACACACCTCATGTACACTTAAGCCACACAGATCTCGGACTTTAACCTCTCAGTGAAATTTGAGCAGCGCTGCATCTCTCCTTCCGCCTTCTGAAACTCCTCCAGCCTCACACAGCTAGCAGGTAGGCTGCTTTCCTCTCCTTTTTTCTTTTGCACTAGTTAAGCTAATGTTCTCATCATTTCAGTTGTTTTACTGAAGGCAGTTTTCACTTAAACAAAGCAAATAGAAGAGGGACTCAGCATGCTGGATGTAGAAGTGACTTCTCTCCAGGGACACCACCTGTTCTCATCTTTTATTCTCTCACATTTACTTATTGATAAAGGCTGATAAAGCACACTCTAGGGGACATGATATGTTGCATCTAGTCTTAGTGTGCTAAACTGAGGTGATTTATTTCTGCTTTTAGTTCCATATCTGTGGTCCGAGTTTCCCAGTGTGTGCGTGTGTGTGTGTGTGTGTGTGTGTGTGTGTGTGTGTGTGTGTGTGTGTGTGAAATATTGTTTTATAAGGATTGGACTACGAACAGTGTGGCTATCAGCTTATGTTGGGTGGTCAAGCTTCAACACCAGACAATGTAAAAGCAATTTATGTACTGCCGTGATGTTTATTTATTTTGATGCTGGTCATCTTAGCCCATTTCTGAACAAAGCTCAAATCTGAACGTCAATAGTACACACATGCATACACATAACATTTTAACCAACACCCATTAATTTGTAACTACACTGTGAGCTGTCAGCTTGGTGCTGAAGTATGATGTCACCTGACTCACACAGCCCAGCGTAAAATGCTGTTGAAATACATTATGATCAACTTAATTCAAAAGTCTTGCAAGTAGAATCTCAAAATTTGACAGCGTCTCTATTTGTATTGCTTTCTATCTCAAGAATTTTTTTTTACAATTCAGCATGAACCCACTATTAGATTTAAGTGGATAATGCAAACCACATTTAAATCTAAAGGACTTTAGAATGATGGATGTGAAGGGAGGACAGTTAATGAAGACTGACTCAGGTCGGTTTTAAAATGGTGCAACAGATGGTCAAGTTTGAGCGTTATGTGAGTTATCACCAGTAATAACTTAGCCTAACATCTTTTGGTGCCTTTGCATCCTCAAATAAAAGCTCTGACGTGCAAGGAGAGAGAAAAAGCCTCAAGGGTTCATCCTCTGGGATCGCAATGGCTGTATCACATTTTTGTTGTTAAAATATTTAATCCTGGATCAAGTTTATGGTTCATGTATCTGTAAACCCTCAGTTGAGCTCCGAACACTGTAAGAAGTCTGAATGAATCAAATATTTTAGGTCATAGATTCATCTAAACATGTTCCAATATTCCACATTAAAATAAATGTTTCTGTCCGAAAACATCTGACAAAATAGTTTGAGTAAGGGCTGTGCTAACTTCAATTCTAAGGAGATAGTGAGGCAAAGACCATGTTTGGAGCTGCTTTGATTTGTGACACACACGTGACACAGAGGTGAAACGGTCAAAAACCGATCCAGTAGATGCTCTCCTGTCCCTGGTAGGTCTCGGTTTGGAATTTCTCTCATGGACGCTCAACAAGGTTGGACAGCCAGAGTTTCTGTTCTGATTCTTTGTTCTGACGTCATTCTTTTTTACAGCTGAATTGATATGTGAGAATAGATTCTTCGTGAAAAGATGTGCAGTCCTTATGTTAAAAAACGAGCAACAACGGACTAAATCAATCGTAGAAGGTACACAGACGTACAATCCCCCTGAAGAAGATACATTTCTGTCATAGTAGTAGTGTTTGAGTTTCATTTCCATTCTGCCCTGTGGAAACTCCTTTCTGTTAGCTGATAAAGATCAAGCCTCTGGACTCTTGACCCGTGTGGCCTGTGGAGAGAGGAGGGCCATTCTGATTATGGGTGTCACACAGGTATATAAGACAGCATGTTTCTAAGAATAGGTCAATGAAAACTGCTCCTCAAGGAGAGCTGAGGGTGTGTTAACGCTGTTTATACCCGGAGGATAACTCACCTGTGGAGTCATACAGGAAGTTTACAAGGAGGTAAAACAAGCCAGCAGAAGTTTTAGTTAAAGTACGTTAAAACAACCACCACTGGGATTTTTTAACAAAATGAAATCAATGTCTTCAGTGGATTGTTACCGACAAAAGTAAGAAAGTCTGTTCATTTCAGGAAAAGTACGAGAAGAACCCAGCAGAAGCGGTGAGAAAGACCACGTCTGTCTCTCTGGGGATGGTAAGAGAAGAAACTGCCAAAGCTGAGTTTTCTATACGATGAACAGCTTTCTTCTGTGATCTTCTGCTTTGCTTTGTCGTGACACTGATAGTACTTACCGGTAATTTCGTTACAGGATGTAGGAATGTTGGAAATACCTGCTGAGCTGTCAGCTAGACTTCGCAGTGGAAGGGGTACGTTGGTAGATAACAAAAACTTGTGGTAAATACAGGAATGGGGGGGGGGGGGCAATTGGGGGGCTCTTGCTGTTTTTTTTTCTAAATGAGAAGCTAAGTGAGGGAAAAAAAACCTGATGACAATTTGAAATATAAAGGGAAAATAATCACCACAGGTTCTTTTGTTTTTTATTCTTTCTGGGGAAAGTTTGTCCTCTCCCCATAATTACATGCTTTTCTTTTGGTATCTTGGTTTCTGTTCACTCCAGACGGAAGCCTGTTGGGTCAACTGATTATCTCATATTTTCTGTAGGGTTGAATTACAACTGGAACAGCTGCTCATGCTTTATTAGTAATTATGGCTCTTTATTATGTGAGGTACACAGAATAACTGTCCCCACAGTCATTGTTTCATGAGTCCTTGAAGATAAAACAAAATCAAAACAACTGCTGCTTCATCCATGTTTTTCAGGAATGGATGTACAAACCTTTTAGGTTTAGGATTATATGTATCCTTTCATCACCTCCTTATAAACTATTATAACATGTCAAATAATTGATTACAGGTAATTAAAAGTCTGTTTTTGTTTTGCAAAAAAAGGGCAATAAGAATTATTGCTCGAAAACATGGCAAATATCCAACAAATACATTATTTTGTAATTTGAGGTTATTGAAATTTAATGATTTAGTTGATTATAATATTTTGTTGGTTATGTATAAGGCACACCTAAAAACATTACCTCTAAACATCCCAAAAAAAATTGAAAAGAGAGAGAGTAGTTATAACCTTAAGGGGACACAGATTTTTAAGAAACCTAAATTCAGAACTTGTTTGAAAGAACGATGTACTTCAATACAAGGAGTTAAACTGTGGAACAACCTACAAAACAATGTTAAAAATGTTAAATCATTACACATGTTTAAAAGAATGTTAAAGATTGTTTTTTTGAAGAAGTATGAAATAGTATAAAGTCAAAGTATAGTATCGTTCAGTTGAGATTGATGATTGACAATGTTTCTTGTTCTTCCTTTGTTTTCTTTTTTTGTCACATAAGACAAATCAAAAATTTTTTTTTCTTTTTTTGTTATTTTGATCCATAGTTGAGAAAAAGGGGCAGATATTATAAGATTATTTTCTTCTTTCTGCTACCTTTCATTTCATTTTTTAAATTAATTTTTCTTTGTATTGAATGAAATGAATAATTTTTCTTTGTATTGAATGAAATGAATAAATAAATTAAAAAAATAAAAAAAAATAAAAAAAAATAAGTGTGTTTCTGTCTCCTCTAGGTCGGCAGCATGCTTCACAGGTCACAGAGGTGGCCCCCCCACAGGTGAGGGCAGAGCATAAGCTGGCCCTGCCTCAGGACATAGACAGACACCCCTTCTCTCACTACGCCAAGGCTGTATTAAAGGTGAGTCCAATCCGAGCACTCAAAATGTGTCAATATTGTGTTGCCCTGTCTGCCCTAACTATATAGACAACTGACTGTAAGCCAAACCTGAACCTCCTGCAGCCTTTTTCTGTCTGGGTTTCCATCTGGATGGAATGATGTGATGGCATGGTGTTGGTAGTAACCACACATATTTGACTTATTTTGATGAGTTTCAGGGCTGTCAGAGCCCTGCTTCCCAACAAAGGGTCCCAGTGGCTCTGTGTAGATGGCAGAAATTCCAGGAGAGGACAGGAATTTGCACGTTTATACGACCCGATGCTCAACAAATGTGTGACCTAGTGTAATAGAAATAGATAAAGAATTCCACTGTTAGTAAATCTCTGGGTTCAGCTCCTATCCCAGTTGAGGCAATGCCTCTAGCAACCTCTTTATCAATTTGAGTGAAAGACATATGATTGGACGTCCCCCAGATTAACAAGGTCCTTGTTAGGTGTTTGGAGACCAGGACACTGATGGAACGTGTGCTACTAGAACATGACACTCATCTAGGGAGGAGAATCTCCTAATGCTGCTTTTCTGGTATTCCTAGCTAAGAGGATATACCCAAAGGACAGGGGACCTTTTATTTTACCTTGTCCTCTGCGTTATGGCAGCAGGATTTTCATCTGAGTACCACGATATGCTCAAAACAGTTGCTTCGTCAAAGGAAACTTTATGGATGAAGTAGTCTATTTCCCCATCATACACAGACTTTTCTTTAACAGTCTGCTGGGGATCCAGTCTAAAAGACAAATGAATGGTGCAGAGGAACAGTATGAATTTGATTTCCATCTCGGGATTCCCTGCTTGTTCTCCAGGATGCATGGTGCCAGCCTCAGGGATACCCCCTCCAGAGACCTCTCACCTCCCTGGAGTCTGAAGATGCCAGAACTGCTTTGGACATTTACAAACTGGTAAATGTTCATTATTCTTACACATGACTGACTGACTGACGTCTTTCTTTTAAACTCAATTCAACCTCCGCCTCCACAGATTTTGCGCTTCACAGGTGAGTCCGACCTCAGAGACTGGGAGGAGCAGATGCTAGGCAACTACATCATAGAGAAAGGCCAAGAACAGCCAGCACTGAGGGATGAGATCCTTGTCCAGTTGGTGTACCACACCTGGGGCCGGCATGGGGATCTGGACAGCCTGAGGGGATGGCTTCTGCTGTCCTGCTGTCTCAGTGCCTTCACACCCTCACCTACTCTGGACAAATCACTGCTCAAGTGGGTGAAACACCTCAGTGGGCCTCCTATATCCAACAGACTGACTGTGCAACATGCACTGCAAAACTTCGACTGCAAATTCTACCAGATCATCTCTTTTGAAATGATTGATTTAATATAAAATTATCTTCTATTTACTAACTGGATAATCTGAGATATTCAGAAATTCTGTCACCAGCAGAGTAATTACTAAAATATAATACATAAATATATATGTGTGTGTGTATAATATGATATGATACACTATATGTATGCTCCCTTTGCAGATATGTGTCCGACCAGGGACCAGGAGAATACCGTTCACTGTGCCAACACAAGCTGCTGACATCTCTGCAGCTTCCAGCTCCCTGTGCCCGCGTTTACCCCCCCACCCAGCTGGAGTGGACCTCCAATCAGAGGAGAGGAGCCATGCTTCTGGACGTACACACGTTCAATGGTGAGAATGATCCGAAAGTCCAAGCTCCGAACTGAACAGGAGCAAATCAGTTCAATACGCAACCATAACCCTCCTCTTATATTTGACATCAGATGAGAAACTGACATCTCAAGTGGAATCATGGACTACAGGAGAGCAGCTGGCCTCCTGGCTCCTTCATTTCAGGTACTTACTTGACCAGTTTATATCCAAATCATTTGAATAAATCCTTATCATGTGTCTTATCGTTGCTCTGCCAGCCGTCTGCTAACGTTGCTGATGCTTTATCACAGAGGTGTGGCCGAAGTGGCCCAGGGCTGGTCCGTGTCACTGGTAACTGATGAAGGCTGGTCAGACCTGGCAGGGTCAGACTTCGTTATGGATCTGCTGGCTAGGGTGGAATCAGAGGGGCCGGGGCCATCAGAGACACCCTCCTCCACTAATTCAGACTACCTGTTCAGCAGACAGAGCAACAGGTAGAGCTACGAGCTACGCTAGCTCTACGTAGCTCCTACTTAAAAGAATCATCTGTGAGTGTGGGTGTCACTGTCCGTTTCCCTCCAGAATGACAACCACAGATTTGGATGACTTCATCCCACCAGCGCCTACCATGCAAGCTCCCGGGCCTCCTCCATTCGGCGGGAACCCTGCGGGAAGATATCCGCCGGGAGGTGAGCATTCAGACTGATCCATACTTCTTCTTGTTGGTTGTGGGGGCAGTCATGTGCCTTTGCCAACGCTAATCTTCCCGACACTGATAAGAAACCAGAGGAGGAGAGCTGCATCAGCAGCCTATTGTCAAGGTCGGGGATTGATCCCAGGTCTCCCAGGTGGCAGACGGGAAGCAATCTCCTGACCCACGGAGGCCTAGATAGAGACTCAAGCGCAGGCAGGTATGAACGAGGAAAAGAGTTTATTTCCCAAAAATAATCAAACGCTCAGAAGTTTCCAAAAAGGTAAAAAGTCCAGAACACAGGTAGCAAGATCCCAAAAAACTAAATACATCCAAAAGGTAAGATTCCGCAAGGGCAAACAGAGATACTATCCAAAGAACAAAAAGCGGCTTGAGGCAAGAGGTAAGGAAACACACAAGACTTACTGGGTGACCAACGGAGACTCAACAAGGAGGGCAACAGAACACCGAGTTTAAATACTCTAACTTAACGAGGCAATCACATGACAATAATAGGGAACAGGTGGTGGAGACAGACAACAAAAAGGAAGAGGGACTTTGGCGACATCAGGTGGTGAGACAAAGGAACCCAGATATGACACCTATTAAAGATACCCCCGATACTTTTAACATGTAAGCACTGTAAGGAAATAGTGAATGCTGTTGTCCCAGGTTCAATCGCTGTGTAGTGGTAAAAACTACAGCAGGTTGGGGGTTCAAATCCTGACTAGGGCAACTGTCCAGTGTTTCCCCGTCTGCAACCCTAAGCCAACCTCAGTTGGGACATTTGCTTTGGATAAAAGCATCTCCTAAATAAAAAAAAAAAACAAGCTTTGTAGATCAGGACAGAGTTTTATTTGTCTTTTTGAACCAAAAATTTTGAAAATTAGGGCATTCTCTGACTTTAGAGGCTCTAGTTTTAAAAGTAAAGCTCTGAATCCTATGGAAGTCACATTGTTAGAAACAGGGCACATTGACAGAATAAAAAAATATTTTCTGAAGTTTTTTTTAACTGGCATTTCTTAAAAAATTAGGAATATTTTTAAAAGCTGAGACCTTTGAATATAGCTCACTGAACAAAAGAGTTCTCATAAATTTTGCATACCTCTCTTCTCTTGAGCTGAGTGTCTCCACACCCCTATTTGAAGTATGACTTCATCATTTTTCATCTAGTAAATATAGCTGTTTGTTTATGGTGCTGATTATTGCCTCCACGGTGCTGTGAAGTGGTTCTCTGTGTGTCTGCAGGGCGGGGCCGGCAGATGGATTCCTATGTTGATGACCTGTTCGACCCTGTTCTGGACCAAGGACCTCCAGTCAGTCATGTCCTCAGGCTACTATCCTCATTGTTACTGAATGAAGTCACTAAAAACAGCCTTTTTAGTCTTTCAAAGGATTCCCCATGTATTGTGTCTGTCAGTCAGTCGTGTTTGTGAAATGATGTGTTTGCTTGTGTGTGAAGGACAGTGAAAGAGTAGCCATGCTGAACCGCAGGATGAGGGGGGGAGGCGGGATTGGACCAATGCAGCCTGGGATGTACGGCGCTGGTAGGAGACTCGGTCCGTCTGCATTATCTAGGACACGCCACACGAATAACAATAGGAAATGTATTATACCACATTCTTACAGTTGAGATTTGTATCCAATAACTCAGATTTAAAGAGATATGCATTATATAGGTTATTTTTAAAAATAAACACAGATTAGATCTGGTTTATTGTGAAAGCTATTAAGACTTAGCATGCAAAAAACAAAACACTAACTTCTTTATATTTTCCATTGAAATTAAGAATAATTCAATTCAATTCAATTTTATATCTATAGCGCCACATCACAACAACAGTTGTCTCACAGCGCTTTCCAAACTGAGCAGGTCAGACCCTACTCTGAGGTTAATTACAGAAACCCAACAATTCCCACCATGAGCAAGCACCCATGCATGAATAAATTATTTATGGGCACCAACACAAAAAGGGGCCAATAACACTAACAAATAACGATGAACATCATCTTTGGTGGTATTTTCAATCAGATTATTGACAATAATTATTTTCATTAATAACTCATTAACTTGCTTTATTTAGTTTAGTAAAACATAGTTTAGATTTCTCAGTTTACAACCATAGGATAGAAATTAAACAAAGAGACAGAAAGGGAGGACTTTATTAAGATAGGAACAGGACGGATTGATGGAACCACATGATGTAGATGGCAGTTCAAATAATTTATAAAATTCAAATCTCATTCTTAGAGATGATTGTAAGTTTTCTGGATATCCTTCTGTAATCATTTTGAAATGTATCAAACTCTGTTTTCCAGGTATGCCTATGACAATGCCAACCTATCCGATGGGTAAGTTAATAAGTTTAAGTTTGCCTTTAATAGTTGAAACCTTTCCCCAAAAAGTTTCCCAAACTTAGGAACATGTTTTAAGTTCAGGATACCATTATTTAAAATCATGTAGACAACATCATCAAGGAACGTAACAGGAAAAAAGTTATTTTTATGTCCTTCAATTTCAAAGAAAAACATCTTTGATTTCTGAGTCCAGAACGAGGCTGACAGACCACTTTTGGTTCGTAAGTCACACTCGCATAACTTAAATTAGCTGTTTGGTGTTGGCAGCAGACTGGTATGCACTAATACAGAAAACACTCATATCATACAAATGCTCTTTATCCATTTCATACAAAAGGTCATAATCCATGTCAGCTATCTTGAGTTCCTTTCATCAAGGTTGGAGAATAAACCCCACTGTTTAGATACACCTCAGCTCTTCTTTATGACTGTTCATCTTTAAAGCATCTGGGATGATTATTACTTTTTATGTGGAAGATATAATGTTATGTCTAATATTACAGACTTATTTGTGATTACGGAGTATTTTTGGTTTGTAAAGACCTGAATGAATAAGGAGCAGCTGTTACAGATGTGTGGAAAGCCATACAGTCACGTTTTCTGTGTATTCATGTGTGTCCAGGAGCAGCTGTCAACCCTTTAATGCCCGCTTATGGGGCAGCTCCCATGATGCCAACTATGAATGCCATGCCGGCCATGCCAGGTAACTCCCCTCACCAAAGGGTTCATCAGTTATGGTGCAGTAACTCCAGTCAGCCAAAGCCAGACAGGGCAGCTCCCACTCAAGTAACAAATGTATCACTACTAGTAACTGAAGGATTATGTGTGATTCTATATCAGATGGGCCTTCATTTAAGACCAGTTTTGAATTGTTTTTCATATCTACCAATGCACAGCCATGATGATGCCTCAAGCTCCGGCTGTAAATGACCCCATGCAGATGGCAGCGACCAACCAGGCTCTCATCAACCAGCAGGCCCTCCTCATGGTCAGATCCAGAACTGTGGATTATTCATGACCATTCACATTCCCTCTCACGCCCCATCCTAAAGCTACATTCCCCCCCCCCCCCCCATCAGGCTCAGCAGATGACAATGCAGGCCCTGAGTTTGTCTCAGCAGCAGGCCGAGGATCAGCAGAAAAAAAAAGAGAGAAAGCAGCAGGAGGAGGAGAGGCAGAGGCGGAGGTCAGCTCGGGCTTCCAGGGAGCGCTCGCCGTCCCCCCAGTCTCCCTCCCCCCCGCCTGTACGCTCCAAAGCAGCAGCCTCTAAACGCTCCTCCAAACACAGGAGGCCGGAGCCAGAGGTATTTCTGGATCTTCAGCATGCGTTAAACTGTCTCGTAACACTCTTGTGATGCTCTCTGCAAAAAGCCCTCCACACGGACATGGGGGTAGTCCATGCAGATTTGAATGATGGGCAGAGTATTAGGAAAAATGTGGGGGTATTTCACAAAGGTTTTTTAG
>JABUIW010043180.1:0-10184 GCA_013363375.1 Menidia beryllina | reverse complement strand
GTAAAGAATATTATTAAATTGTATTTGAAGAAGAAATGGCAGGAACAATGGGATAAAGGAAGGAATGGTAGATTTTATTATAGTATTCAGAAAAAGGTTGGAGACGTAAGAAAATGTAGTAGAAGTAAAAAAGAAGAAGATATTATAACTAGAATAAGATTTGGACACACAGGGTTAAACGGCAATCTTAAAATAATTAATAAACATAGCACGGGGTGTTGTGGTTGTGGGAAGCTGGAAACAGTCCAGCACGTTTTTTTGGAATGTAATAAGTATAATCAAGAAAGAGAGAGGTTACGTAGGGAATTAGGTAGGAATAAAATAAAATTGGATATTGGGGATTTATTTCAAAGGTCATCGGGGGATGTGGTTTTTGGAAATATTTTCAGTTTTTTAAGGAGAACGGGTGTATTAGGAAGGATTTAAGGGATTGTTGGATCCATACTCCAGTCTGGAAGGTGGCGGTAATGCACCGAAAAGTTGTTTGCCAACCGCCATTAAAAAAAAAGTGAAGAAGAAGAAGAAGAAGAATCTCAGCGCGAGAGCTCGGTTATTTAAATATGGCAGCGCCAATGAAATATTTTTTGCATTTGTTTCAAGACGAAGAACGTCCAATCATTTCATTTTCTGGTGCCAGTTGGCGGCGATTTATTGAAAGTTGCAAGTCCTAGATACAGCTGGATGGCAGGAAGAAACAAATAGCCGAGACTTTCTCTCAGTACACAGTTGAGTCGGCGAGAGCCGCTCTGCTGGGATACTAGAGGAAGTGCTACTCGAAGTACACGGACAAAACAAAAATTGGGAGAGCACGTCAACGTGTTGTACGCGAGCGAACCAATAGCACTTTTTACTGTGATCATAAAGAAGCTGATACCAGACTTCTACTTCATGCAAAGCATGCTTCTTTGGAATATAAAGATATTGTTATCTTGAGCCCAGACACGGGCGGCACGGTGGTGTGGTGGTTAGCACTAACTCCCAGCAAGAGGGTTCTGGGTTCGAATCCCGGGGGAACCAGGACCCTTCTGGGTGGAGTTTGCATCTTCTCCCTGTGTCTGCGTGGGTTCTCTCCGGGTTCTCCGGCTTCCTCCCACAGTCCAAAAACCTGCATGTTAGGTTGATTGGAGATTGGGGAAATTGCCCTTAGGAGTGAATGTGAGTGTGAGTGGTTGTTTGTCCTTGTATGTTGTGTGTGGCCCTGCGATGGACTGGCGGACTGTCCAGGGTGTACCCTGCCTCTCGCCCGTTGACCACTGGGATAGGCTCCAGTTCCCCCCGCGACCCCAACAGGGAATAAGCGGTATTGATAATGGATGGATGGATGGAGCCCAGACACTGATGGACTTGGCTTTGGGTTGTGTGCATTGTTTTGAGAGTACTATCTATTTTAAGACAGGGACTGGCAACAAAACTCGTATTGTAAATATTTCTCATCTAGCAAGTCTTCATGGTCCAAGGAAAGGTCTAGCTTTTGTTGGTCTTCATGCTTTTACTGGATGTGACACGTTAAGTGCCTTTTAAAGGGAAAGGAAAAGTTAAAGCCTTAAGGCTAACGCTTGAATCAGAGCCAGCTGTTAATTGCTTTCAAATTCTTGGGAAAAATTGGGATGTTGATGATAAATTGTTCATTCAGCTTGAAGAATTTGTCTGTCACTTTTATGGACAGAAAAACTGGGTTAATGATGCCAGGTTTAAAATGTTCTCTTCTCTGTAAATCAGATAAATCTTTTCCACCAAATGATGTTTGTCTTTGACAACATTCTAAGCGAGCTGCATACCAGCTAGCAATTTATAGAAGGTGTTTGGACCTGTTTATTAACGCCCCTAACCCAGAAGGCCATGGCTGGTCCTTTGAAGATTGAGTGCTCTCCTATTGTTGGATGGTAAATCCCCCAGCTCCATCTGATGTCACGATGGACATGTCTTGCAAGTGCAAGACAAATGCATGTACTACACAAATCTGTCCATGCAAGCGGGGTCGTTTCCCATGTAGTGACCTCTGCCAATGTGTCAACTGTGCAAACTGTCCTGTTATGATTGAAAATGAGAATGATGTGGAAGGGATATACTCAAATGATAATGAGGACTTGGATGACTCATATGATGAGTTGTAATGTTTTTCATATATGTTGTAAGTTTTTGATGAAAATATAAAAGATATAAATATGAGAGGTCTGGATTTAAATAATATGATGTAAATATGATATGTTTGGATTTAAATAGTATGATGTCGCGAGGAAAGGTTAAGATAGAAATAATATAACTGTAAATATGAGAGGTTCAGATTTTTATATTGGACATAAATATGGATCCTTAGTTTTTATTGACAGTGAAAATGATATATTATTCAATTTTTAGTAGTTGTTTTTCTCTAATTAAGTTAATAAATGAAATATGATGGAAAGTGAAATCTCAGTTTTTCAATAATTTAATTAGTAAGAAATTATTTGGACCAAAAACAAGGTTTTTGCATATTAAATTATTGTCTTTTGTCTTGCTATGGCTGTATAAAGTGGAAAATATGTAGTATTCAGGTTCAGTGGCCCTCTAAAGGTCTAAGTTGCATTTCCATGTTGATTCCATCAGTATTTGCATAAAATAAACTTTTCTAATGATCAACCTTAATGATTTTAAAGTATTTTTGGTAAAGATCATTTGGTTAAGACCAAAAATATGGAGATTTTATTAGTTTTAGCCACCTATAGGCCAGATGTGGAACTACCGAAATTTTAATTGGCCGTAATTAATTAATGTGCAAGTGAAAACGTGGGAACATTGGCTTTTTGAGATAACTGAAGTCCAAAGTATTTAATTAAACTGGAAGAAAGTTGCCCCCAAAAAGTTCAAACGGAAAGTCATCGTACAGATTCTGGCCCACGGGCGGACCGTGCATTTCACACCTAGGCCTTCAGTAGTGCTCCGTCTGAACCAATTTACCCCTCAATAACTATTTTATGGTTATAGAAATCATCTTATTATGTAGAAATACAGTATGGATGTCCCAATCCGGCTTCATGTATTAAAGTTGAAAGTTATTTATCTACTTATTTAGTTGTCAGACTCATGTTGAACAGGGATTTACTCTTATAACAACTTAATGGTTAGGACACAGACCTGTGGGTTAGGAGATGATAATGCTCATGACGGATCGGTGCCACCAACATAAAATGTGACTGGTTTAAGCAACAGCGTACTCGACATGTATTTTCTGTGTGTGTGTGGGGGGGGGGGGGGGGGCTGCAAAACGGATTGTGGAGGCCTCCTAGAAGACAAATGATGGCTGAAATGTGATAGGTTAAATGCTTTTATATGAAAATGCATGTCTGGAAGCAGCACAACCAGAGGAAAAGCTATGAAAGGAAGCGGGCAGACTATTTAGAAATATATAATAAGTTTCCATGGACAAAATATAATTAACATCAGTCTGTGATTCAGATATTTTCTTAGGCCTGCAGAGAAGGCCTTACAGGCCCTGACGGCCAACCACTGGAAAGTCCTACTATATATAGATTTTAAAAGTATTATCAATGTCAGTTTTACTTAATAGTATGTGGCTACGTATAATATGAATTATTAAAACAACACTTTTACCAATTGACTATGATTCAACAGTGCATTTTCATCCACAGAAGATATCATTTCTCTTCTGGGGCGCTCACTCAAAGCACCCCAGAAGTGTAGCGAAATAACCAATTGTATAATGTTGCTAGGGAAAATAAATAAATATTTGGCCAATCAGCATCGCCAAAATTAATGGCTTTGGGGCTCCTGGAATTGTCGCCCCTGCTACAGTCAGCGATGTAAAGGGGTTGGACAATGAAACTGAAACACCTCTCATTTTAGTGTGGGAGGTTTCATGGCTAAATTGGGCCAGCCTGGTAGCCAATCTTCATTAATTGCACATTGAACCAATAAGAGCAGACTGTGAGCGTTCAGTTAGCAGGGTAAGAGCACAGTTTTGTTCAAAATATTGCAATGCACACAACATTATGGGTGACATACTAGAGTTCAAAAGAGGACAATTTGTTGGTGCACGTCTTGCTGGCGCATCTGTGACCAAGACAGCAAGTCTTTGTGATGTATCAAGAGCCACGGTATCCAGGGTAATGTCAGCATACCACCAAGAAGGACGAACCACATCCAACAGGATTAACGGTGGACGCAAGAGGAAGCTGTCTGATAGGGATGTTCGGGTGCTAACCTGGATTGTATCCAAAAAACATAAAACCACGGCAGAATTAAATGTGCATCTCAACTCTCCTGTTTCCACCAAAACTGTCCGTCAGGAGCTCCACAGGGTCAATATACATGGCTGCTATAGCCAAACCTTTGGTCACTCGTGCCAATGCCAAACGTCGGTTTCAATGGTGCAAGGAGTGAAAATCTTGGGATGTGGACAATGTGAAACATGTATTGTTCTCTGATGAGTCCGCCTTTACCGTTTTCCCCACATCCGGGAGAGTTAAGGTGTGGAGAAGCCCCAAAGAAGCGTACCACCAAGACTGTTGCATGCCCAGAGTGAAGCATGGGGATGGATCAGTGATGGTTTGGGCTGCCATATCATGGCATTCCCTTGGCCCCATACTTGTGCTAGATGGGAACGTCACTGCCAAGGACTACCGAACCATTCTGGAAGACCATGTGCGTCCAATGGTTCAAACATTGTAACCTGAAGGAGGTGCCGTGTATCAGGATGACAATGCACCAATACACACAGCAAGACTGGTGAAAGATTGGTTTGATGAACATGAAAGTGAAGTTGAACATCTCCCATGGTCACCAGATCTCAATATTATTGAGCCACTTTGGGGTGTTTTGGAGGAGCGAGTCAGGAAACATTTTCCTCCACCAGCATCACGTTGTGACCTGGCCACTATCCTGCAAGAAGAATGGCTTAAAATCCCTCTGACCACTGTGCAGGTCTTCTATATGTCATTCCCACGACGAATTGACGCTGTATTGGCCGCAAAAGGAGGCCCTACACCATACTAATAAAGTATTGTGGTCCAAAACCAGGTGTTTCAGTTTCATTGTCCAATCCCTGTAGGTGATGTAGCTAGTAAACAGGCAGTGAGGTAGAGATTATGGCGACAACGACGACAGTTGAACTTGAAGAGCACCTTTCACACAATTCAGAGAGATCTTTACTGAGTTACCCTTTCGCAAGAAGGACGATGGTGGAAAAAATCCATGTACAGGAGCTGGGACCTGACAAGCCCGAAATAAATTTAATGCAGCAAACCGAGGAAAAAGCTAAGTCATTCCACCAGACTTTTAGCAGGACTTGGTTTCAGCTTAAATTGTGGCTGACAGCATGTTAGACAGCTAATGCACTTTTTTGTTTTCCCTGCATTCTTTAAGTGACCGGAGTGATTTGACGTGGACACAGTCTGGACAGACAGACTTAAAACACCTCTCCGAACGCATTAAGAAATATGAAATATGAAACTGGCAATGCAGGGACATAATGGAACTGATTTTTCAGAAAAAAACAAGAATTTTCAGAGGTCTAGTCGACTTAATGGCATCCATTGATCGGGACTTGAGGGAACATCTTGAAAATGCAACCGTTTTTAGAGGCCCTTCCAAGACAGTTCTGAACCAGCTCCTGGACTGTATGCTGGCTGTTCTGAGAAAACGGGTCATGGACGAAGTAAAGGCAGCTGAATTTTTAGCCATGCAAGCAGATTAAACTACCGACATTTCCACTCACTGTCAGTTTGTGTCTACTTTAAACAGGATTAAGACTTTCCTTAGAAACACTATGGCACAAGATCGTCTCAATGCTCTGGCTATGACTGACAGACATTCCTGATTTTAACACAAGGGTCATTGAGAAATTTGCCACACAGAAAGACAGACGAGCAAAGTTCTTGTACAAATAAGAACCCTCCACCCCATTCACTCTTATTTCATTTACTCTCTCTCTATACCTCACACACACACACAGACTCTCTCTCACACACACACATACAGAGAAAGAGACACACATTTGGTGGGTGAGTTTGAAAGGTACGCTATTTGTTTTAAAGAGTTTGAAAGGATTTTGGAAGTTACTGTGAACATTGTAGCATGTGCATAATTTAGTCATTGTGAAACTGTTTGGCTGAAGATAATGGCAGTACAGTATGGTGTATGGCTACTTTGTGTGTTTGCTGAGAAATAGTGAATTTCAGTGTTGTATTTCATACTGTTCCTTTTCAAAATAAGACCTAATATAGCTCTAAATGGTTAACTGTATCTGTTAACTGCTGATTCTGAGAAGGGAATTAAATGCTTTTTGTGGAATTGCAGTAATCTTACTTTAATTTGAATGCATGTACCGGGTTTGGCAGGGAAATCTATTGCCAGCCCCACCAAGAATTTTTTTCACCGGCCACCACTGACTGTGATGCTGCCTCAGTTTGTGGAATCAAATCCTTGTTTTTTTAGGGTGAGCAAGTATAGCTCTTATTATGTGGGACAGCATCAGACACCAAACTACCATGGCATACATCACAGGACAGTCTTTGGAGAAGTTGGCCAACAACAAACCCTGAGATTTACACCGGTTCACTGTCTGATCACTGACTCCGACTCTCCACTTTTCCACATTCAACATGGCGGCGACATTCAGGTACGATTCAGCACTCAATACAGGGTCTACGTACATATGTCTCTGAACGGACTAACCTGCTCAATGCGTAGTCTATCCATATATGTCAATGATGCTGATGACGTTTTAAGTGGCAGTCATTTTTGTCACCTTTATTGAATCATGTTAAGTTTACAACACACACAACAGACATATTAAAGTAAACATGACAAAATGAACGACCGTGTAGATTTGAACAATAAAACGTGCGGACTTGTATTACTGAAAACTGAACTTCTGTCTATATGTTCTTGTGAAAAGGAATTTTATCTAAATTTGAAGGCACATAAATGTGAGAGGTTTAAGTGACTATGTTTAAGTAAAGTAAGTAAATTTGAGAAGCAAACATTTTTCACCAGATTTCTCACAAACTGTCTGAATGTAAAATCTGTACATATACGTGTGTATCTTTGTGTGTGTATATATCATGTATACAGTGAAGAAAATAAGTATTTGAACACCCTGCTATTTTGCAAGTTCTCCCAGTCAAATTATGGAGGGGTCTGAAATTGTCATCATAGGTGCATGTTTACTGTGAGAGACATAATCTAAAAAAAAACAAAAACATCCAGAAATCATAATATAGGATTTCTTAACTATTTATTTGTATGATGCAGCTGCAAATAAGTATTTGAACACCTGTCTATCAGCTAGAATTCTTACCCTGAAAATGTCCACCTCCACTATTGTCCGAAATTAGATGCACCTGTTTGAGGTCATTAGCTGCATAAAGACACCTGTCCAGCCCATCAGTATGAATCCAACAACAAACATGGCCAAGACCAAAGACCTGTCCAAAGACACTTGAGACAAAATTGTTCACCTCCACAAGGCTGAAAGGCTGAAATTGGCAAGCCGTTTGGTGAAAAAAGGTCCCCTTATGATGAATAACACGAATGGGCCAAGTGTACCCTTGGCCAGATGCGGGTCAAAGGGGCCCCACTCTGGAGCCAGCCAGGAGGCGGGGCACGTTGACGAGCGCCTGGTGGCTGGGCTTTGCCCATGGAGCCCGGCCGGGCTCAGCCCGAAGAGGCCACATGGGTCCCCCCTCCATTGGGCTGACCACACATACGATGGGCCAAAGAGGTCGGTTGCAATGTGGAACGGGTAGCGGCCGGAGTCGGGTACCTTGGCGAACCGATCCCCGGCTGCAGAAGCTGTCTCTGGGGATGTGGAATGTCACCTCTCTGGTGGGGAAGCAGCCTGATTTGGTGTGCGAGGCATAACAACTCAGGTTTTTACTCTGGCTCTGGAACCAGCCTTCTTGAGAGGGGTTGGATGCTCTTTTACTCTGGAGTTGCCCCTGGTGAGAGCCGCCGAGCATGAGTGGGCATAATTGTTGCCCCCCATCTTGGTGCCTGTACGTTGGGGTTTACCCCGGTGAACGAGAGGGTAGCCTCCTTTCGCCTTCAAGTTGGGGGATGGGCCCAAACTCATTGTGAGGGAGGGCCTGGCGGAGGCCCCTGTTAGGTGGAGCTTTAACTCCTGCCTCCGGGAGAGCTTTGAGCACGGTAGGCGGGGGACATTGAGTCAGAGTGGGCCATGTTCCGCGCTTCCATTGTGGACGTGGCTTAGCGGAGCTGCAGTCACAGGGTTGTCGGTGCCTGTCGTGGCAGTAACCCTTGAACCTGATGGTGGACACCAGCTGTGAAGGATGCCGTCAGGCTGAAGAAGGAGTCCTATCGGGCCTTTTTGGCCTGTGGGACTCCAGAGGCAGCTGATGGGTATCGGCACTCCTAGCAGCATGTGGCTCGGATGTAGGTGGAGTTTGGGGAGGCCATTGAAAAAGACTTCTATATGGCTTTGAGGCCATTTTCTTGGGCCAATCTCTGGGGCTGAAGTCACTGAGGCGGTCAAAAAGCTCCACGGTGGAAAGGTTGGAAAGGGTGGATGAGATTCAGCTGGAGTTCCTCAAGGCTGGATGTTGTGGGGCTGCGTCTCTGAAACATCGCGTGGACACTGGGGGCAGTTCTGCTGGATTGGCAGACTGGGGTGGTGGTTCCCCCATTTAAAAAAGGGGCCCGAAGGATGTGTCCCAACTACAAGAGGTTCACTCTCTTAAGCCTACCTGGGAAGGTCTATTCGGCGGTTCTGGAAAGGAGGGTCTGTTCTCTACCCTCAGCAGGGTCCTGGAGGGTGCATGGGAGTTCGCTCAACCAGTCCACATGTATTTTGTGGACTTGGAGAAGGCGTTCGACCGTGTCCCTCGGGGTATCCTGTGGGGAGTGCTCCAGGAGTATGAGGTACCGGACCCTTTGTTACGGTCTGTTAGGTCCCTGTACGACAGGAGCCAGAGCTTTGCCGGTAGTAAGTCGGATCGGTTTCCAGTGAGAGTTTGACTTCGCCAAGGTTGCCCCTTTGTCTCCGGTTCTGTTCATAACTTTGGTGGACAGAATTTCTAGGCGCACCCGAGGTGTTGACGGTGTCTGTCTTGGTGGTTTCAAGATTGCATCTCTACTTTTGCAGATGATGAGGTCCTGTTGGCTTCATCAAGTCCTGACTTACAGCTCTCGCTGGAGTGGTTTGCAGCGAGGGGGCTGGGATGAGGATCAGTGCCTCCAAATCCAAGACCATGGTCTCTCACCGCAAAAGGGAGTGCCTTCTCCGGGTCAGGGGGGACATCCTTCCCCAAGTGGAGGAGTTCAAGTACCTCTGGGTCTTGTTCGCGAATGGGGGTAGGGAGCAGGAGGTTGATAGGCAGATCGGTGCGGCGTTGACAGTAATGCGGGCGCTGTACCGGTCTGTCTGAGAGAGAGCTGAGCTTTAAGGTGAGGCTCTCGATTTATCAGTCGATGTACGCTCCAACCCTCATCTATGGCCACGAACTTTGGGTAGTGCCCAAAAGAACAAGACCGCAGATACAAGCGGCAGAAAAGGGTTTCCTTCGCAGGGTGGCTGGGCTCTCCCTTAGAGATAGGGTGAGAAGCTCGGCCATCCGGAAGGGACTCAGATTAGAGCTGCTGCTCCTCCACGTCGAGAGGAGCCAGTTGAGGTGGCTCGGGGATCTGAGCTGCTACTCCCGCGACCTGTACCTGGATAAGCGAATGAAAATGGACGGATGGATGTTGGAGCAATCAGGAATTAGGAAACTACACAGGAGGAGCTGGTCAATTACCTGAAAAGAGCTGATTTCCAAGGTAACTGTCATGGTTTGAGATCATATATGGCACAGAAGGCTTAAACCAGCACATATATGCCCCCTGCTTAAACCAGCACATGTCAAGGTCTATCTTAAGTTTCTCAATGACCATTTGGATGATCCAGAGGAGTCATGGGAGAGACCAAAATAGAACTTTTTGGTCATGATTTCACTTACCGTGTTTGGAAGAAGAATGATGAGTACCATCCCCTCCTGCAAAGCATGGGGTGGTAGCATCATGCTTTGGGGGGGGGGGGGGGGCATAGGACACATGGGACAGGGCGACTTCACTGTTGAGGGGTGAATTGATTCAGACGGAGCACTACTGAAGGCCTAGGGGTGAAATGCACGCCACAGAGACATTGTTGGTTAGTCTCCTCTTACTGTTTTTTCCCCCATCATGCGTCTATC